>PVLA01009491.1:0-74412 GCA_004027455.1 Hydrochoerus hydrochaeris | reverse complement strand
GATGGGATCCTACAGCCGATGCAGTGCAATCTGGAAGAGAAGGTGCATATTTCCCAGGCTCTCCTGATCCTGTTTTCTTTTTTCTCCTTTCCTTTCCTTTCCTTTCCTTTCCTTTCCTTTCCTTTCCTTTCCTTTCCTTTCCTTTCCTTTCCTTTCCTTTCCTTTCCTTTCCTTTCCTTTCCTTTCCTTCCTTCTCTCTCTCTCTCTCTCTCTCTCTCTCTCTCTCTCTCTCTCTCTCTCTCTCTCTCTCTCTTTCTGCGGTTCAGGCTGGCTGTGGGCTCACTTTGTAGCCCAGGCTGGTTCTGAACTTGTAAGGATCCTCCTGCTCAGCCTCCCAAGTGCTGGGATTACAGGTGTGTACCACCATATCCTGGCTCTGGTCCTGGGTTTTATTCTTGGTGGGACCTCTCTTTGCCCAGGCCTGCCCAGCAATCAGCCTAAGATATTAATTAAACTTAGTAAAGCCAGAGAGCCTGTGTCAACAATTTATACAGTGTGATCAATCAAACAGTTAAAAATATATTGTAACATAAAACACAATGCCATTAACTCCTGCCCTCTACCCCCCACTTCAAACAAGCCTCTGCCATCCCTCCTGTCACTTTCTGAAGCAGTTCTAGAAGTTCTCTTTCTGAGTGTCTTTACAAGGTGTTGTGGTGTCTTCACAAGGTGGGTTGTGTGGAGAACAATTACAATCAGGACACAGAATTTATAATATTATTTTATGATGGTCACCCAGAGTCAAACACAAGCAAGTGCAGGAAATCCGTCCACAACACTAAAGACCCAGAATATTTAGTTAAGGGCCTGGATCCCACAGCAAGGTCCTGCATGAGTCCAGATGAAAACCTAAAGCCCGTGACAGTGCCTCCCATGAGTCCAACTGGAGGTCTAGAACCCATAAGAAGGACTCACGCCAATCTGTTTTATGGATCTGTGCTGGGAAGGCCCAAAGATCAGCGGTGGAAGCTACAAAGTCTATGCCAGCAGGGTGAAGGAGCTGTGCTGATACGTTGAGGGTTCTACACTAGAGCCAAGAAGTGATACTCATAATAAGGACCAGGACTGCCCTGAAAAACACCACAGCCATCCTCAGCAACATGGAGGTCCTGAGCTCCTTCAACCATAAGAACTAAGAACAGTTGAGTACATACCAGAAAACCAGTATGACAAGGTTCTCCTGGAGATTAAACAGCACATGTCTTCTCCTCTGGAGCCAGGAAGCGATGCTCAATGTAAGGCCCAGAGCTCCCCCAAAGTGAACCGCAGCCACTCTACCAACAAGGTCCCGAGCTCCTCTGATGACAATGGCTAAATTCATATTGGGGAAGCCAGCATGACAAGCTCCTCCAGGAGAACCAACAGCTTGGAACAGCAACGCTTAGAGAAACCCACAAGGCCTTGCTCCTCTTCTCCAAGTCTCTATGCTAGCAGCTTTCCTCAGGGGGCCATCCACACTCAGCACCATGTTGATTTAACTCAGCTGGTGTTAAATTGACCACCAGTTTTTAATCCATAACACAAAGTACGATCAAAAATGCATTGAGCATTGCTGCTGAGGGGCAGGTGACAGAAATGGAGGCCTGTGGAAACATGGCGTGTCCTTGTCTACCTTACTCAGTGGATCTGGCACTGTGTGACTTCTGGCTCATCCCCAAAGTCAAAATGACCTAATCAAGGCAGCCATGACCATGCCACTAAAGACCCTTGAAAAAGAGAACTTCCAGAATTGCTTCAGAAAATGGCAAGAATGATGGGACAAGTGCATTCATAGCAAGGGGGAGCATTTTAAGGGGGATTCATAGTAATGTGTCTTTTGATGTAATTTTTTTAATGATAAGCTTTCACTATAGTTTTTAAAAAGCACACCTTGTAGTGTCTGTACCTCCTGTTATGCTGTAATGGAGGCTGTTTGTTAGCAACCGGCAATGTTAAGTTTCCTCCCAAATGAGACAGGAAATTATCAGAATTAGTTTGTCCAGCACTGATTAGAAACCATCGTTAGTCAAGAGGTATACTGTCTGATTCTGTGTAATTTTATTTTATTTTTTTTTAAGTCTTGGTGTGTAAGAGTCAGATTTCAGGTGTAAAATGCAAACTCACACTAACTTCATCAGTTTCCTTAATTAATAAATGAAGAATGTAAGATGCAGATAGAGTAAATAGTCCCCATCTTTTAAAAAGATACAAAAAGGCCACATTCATAGTGGCTACCAGCTCAGGCTCTAAGAGCGCTTGGGGGTCACATCCTTCTTCCTCGATCTGGAAGCTTTCTAGATTTCAGCATGGCATTAAAAAATCTGGTACCTCAATTTCCTCATGTATAAAATGGACTTCCAAAACTGCTGAAGGCTAAGTGGAATCTCACTAAAGGTTTTGTGAAGGACTGACACAATCCATTATATTTGTCTAATCAATTATTATTATTTTAGAGAGATGAAAACTAGAAATTTGAAACAATCAAGTATCTCTTTATGCTCTGAAATTTTGACTCTAAAACCACAAGGTGTCAGTCTAATGAGTTAGCTAAATAATGAGAATTTTTGCACTTAAAAGTATTCATTTAATTTTTAATTTGAACGTCTCCCATGTCAGTATTCAAGGCTTCAGAATCAAATATATAAAACTTAGAATGATAAATATTTTAAAGTATTTAGTTAGGTTGCTAAATAACTAGAGAATTTGGCTGGGTTTGTGTTTCTTGTGATTTTCATTTGAAATGCCTCAGACAACGTTTGGAAGTCTTAACTATAGAAAGGGTAGCCATGCATTCACCAGGAAAAACATAGACTAGGTGACATGGTTTGTGTCGTATGTGTCCCCGAAGGTCCACATGCTTGGCCTTCAGCTGGGGCTGCTATGGAGAGGTGGTGGACCTTCTAAGAAGTGAGGCCCAGTAGGAGGAAGTGAGGTCACTGGGGAGACGGCCTCAAAGCGGGTTTCGGGCCCAGCCCCCATTCTACCCCCAGCCACCATAAAGGGAGCTGCTTTGCTCTACAAATCGCTTTCTGCCTGATGTTCTTCCCATCCCAGGCCAAAAGCAACAGCGTCAAGGAACCATGGACTGAAACCTGAGCCCAGATAAACCTTTCTCCTTTTCCACTGTCTCAGCTGTTTGTGATAGCACTGGAAAGCTAACATAGCGCTGCACAGCACTGAGGCAGGAGGGGTTTTCATGTAAGAAACAAAAAACCGGAATCATGAAGGCTTATGAATGTGAGTTTATCAAGAAGCAAAACTTTGGTATGATGCAAACCATTAAAGTGTTTTCTTTTTTTAAAGCTTAAGTTTGAAAAAGGCATTTTCTTTATATACCCGACTGAGGATTCTCATCCCAAACATAATGAAACTCTTTTACAAATCAGTAAGAAGTCAAATAGCCCAATAGAAAAAAATGTTCAAAAGAACGAGCAGTACAAAGCAGAATATAAATAATCAGTAAGTGAATGAAAAAAAATAGAAAGGAGGAAAATGCAAACTGAAATTTAAAAACCTAAGCACAGTGAGATGGGTGAGGCTGGCGGAATCAGAGACACAAGCGGCAAAAGGCGGATGAGTGGATGGAGTGGAGGAACCCTTTGACAGCACATAGTAAGCTGAGGACACAGTCTGTTCCAGGATTCCTGTTTCTCCTGTCACCCCAGAGAACACTTACCCAGGGGACTCGGGCAAAAGATTCCTCATGTGATGTTTTTTTGTTTTATGTTGAAAAATTGTAAACAACCTAAATAAATTTTAGCAATGCTCGAATAAACCAGCAGTTTTTCTTCTCTGCAAAAACATGATTAAAAATGAAAGCATTACCGAAATGGACAGACTACCAAGATGTATTTAGAGATTTAAAAAAATAATAATAACCAGTTGCCGAAAGGCTTTAATTTAAAAAAAAGGGAGACTAATGGAGTACCAATTTATGAAGTCATGTGTGTTCCAGTAGAAACACAGGCACCGGCAGGAGGCACAGGGCTAAGAGATTGTTTTGTACTCAAACTGGGTACGAAATTAACAAACCTGCTTGGGACTGATAAAGGCTTTGGTTGGCTGGGCCCCACCCGCTCCACCCCTGCGCCTGCGCAGTGTGCCGCCCAGCGTGCCCCTCCCTCAACCCAGAACAGTTTTGAGATAGTGCAGGCGCAGAGCTGTGTAGTCGCCTATTAACTCACATTGGTCAGAGGCAGACGCAAAGAGATCGACTCCTCCAGTCCAAAGCTTTTCATAGATCGGCTCCATCTTGCTTAACAATAAATAACAGATTTCTTGCTCTCATCCTTGGGAGCAGGGAGAAAGGGAGGTAAAGGGCACCTGAGCTCAAAGCCAAGATCAGGCTTACTCTTCTTCTTGATGCTTTTACTGCTGTTGTTGTTATTGAGATAATTTTCCTTGAACAATATTACTTGAAAGTAATGTGTCTTTCTCATTAGGACATATTTTATTATTAGGACATTATTTTCAGTGCATGATGGATGAATGCATTCATCACAGGTGCTTGGTGTCTGTTCATACGGCATCATAACACTTTCTGCTTTCCCTTCCCTCTTCTCCCTGGCCGGTCACTCAATCTCTAGAGCCTCCTCTTATCTGCACAAGGTCTTCCTGTTGCCCATCATCTGTCTTTTGTTTTGCTCTTTAAGTTATTTATATTTTGGTCTGTGTCTGTTTTATATCACCTTGATTTATGGTCTCAAGGTGCATCCGTTTTCCTACAAATAACTCAAATGTATCCTTCTTTATAGCTGAACAGTATTCCATTGTATAAATACCATATTTTTTTTATCCATTCATCTGTTGCTGGGCAGATGATGGGCATGTAGACAGCTTTCAAATATTAGGTGTTTGGGTTTCTGCTGCTATAAAAAAATAATATTTCACAGTTTTGCTTCAAAAAGGATATGTAACAGAAGTAAACAAAACCAAAATTTAAGTAGAAAGCTCCAATGATATTATGCATTTAACCCAACTGTAGTTATTTAGAAATAATGTGTTGCTCCCAAAAGAAACATGTCTTCCTTTTCCATTTGTGTGTTAAAATATAACTTAAGGTAGAAGACAATATGCAATACTTACTAGATGTGACATAATTAAAAAAAACAACTAGGAAGCATTTCTGTGTAGTTCAGAGTGAAGAATTTCAAGAAGCTTCATTTTACCATTATCCATACTCATTCAAGAAATGAAAAGAATCTGCAAAATCGTGGAAAGTAATTATTTTAACATGTTTGTGAACTTACTAGTGACCTGGTGTTCTGTTAAATACTACGTTTTTCTTTCACTTGCTCATTTTATTGTCTTGACTCATTTTATGTTTGAGTACTGGACCCTGGATCATTTATGAAGAACAGAGATTTGATTGCTTCCAGTTCTGGGGCCCAGGAAGGCCGTGGTTGAGGCCTCATACCTGATCAGGGCCATGGCAAAAGGCAGAAGGGACAGAGAGGGGAGCAGCAGAAGTTCAGCCTCAGCTGAAGTGCTTTACTGTTATAGGGGTCAACCCATTCATGGAGGTGGAGCACTCATTAGCTAAACACCTCCCACCCCCCAATACTGCTGCTAGAGATTTCCAACACATGTTTTTTTGGGGCCCCTTCATACCTAGTATTAGTGCTCTGAGATCCCACTTCTTTTCAGCTAAGGACATTGAAGCTTTGAATGGATAAAGAGTTGCCCAAGGGTCCTGAAAATCAGGGCCCATTTCTGTTGTCCATTTGTCTCTTGTTTTACTTCTCTGCATGCCCTTCCACTGCCAGGCTCATCACTGGATAAACTGAATACATGCATTTTCATCAACATAAATTCAGCTGATCTCTTGATATTTGTAGTGCTTAATAAAAATGTTCATTCACTGAAAAGAAAGAGTCCTTTATTCTTATAAACTGTAATTATAAATATTCAATATTTTTAGAGAGAAACTGTATGTGTTTATCCCAAGGTATTTAATAATCACTTACCAATATGTTCTGTCACTGTCTCCAAAATTACTGTTGTTTCTAAATTTTTTAACAAGTGATTATAGATAGATGTTTTGGCATGAAAAATGAGAAAGGGTGCCGTGTATTTAATAAACACTATATAATTTCATTTCGTCAAAATTTCCATTCAAATACTGGAATCATGTTCTGTGTAATAAGAATACACAAATTCTCTTTCTTCTGGATTATCTCAGATTTTGCCCCACAATGTTAGAAATGTACCTAAGGGGTCAGTGTTCTAACACTGGAACAGATTTTTTCATTTCCTCTGCAGGAAACCATCTTTTATTGCAAGTGCAGTTCAATGCTGAATTGGTGGAAAAGAGCAGACCAAGTACAGGCATAAGTAGCATGTGATTTCACTGTGATATACACAGCTATGTAGAAATGACAGGAATTTGGTTAGTGTGGTGGGCTAATGAAGGTTAGCATGGTAAAAGCTGATACTCAGACTCCTGGTAAGCTGAGGCAAGAGGACCGTAAGTTCAAACCTAGCCTGGAAAACTTAGCAACATAGCAAGAACTTGTCTCAAAATTTTAAAATCTGAAGGCCATGTAGCTTAATGTAAAGGCCCTGGTTTCAAACAAACAAACATGCTAACCCTGATATTAATTTGACTTTACAATTCTTATTGTATGTATGTTTAGCCGGACTTACAAACTTTACCCAACCTGATACTACAGAAGACAAATGAGCAATCCCAAAGAGGAATAGCTGGGGCCTCCCAGGAGGTGCCAAAGCCAACATAAATATGTTCAAATATCAAACCATTGGCTCTTACTAAAGTGGGCAAGTTGAAATGTATTGCCTTGGGTGTCATTGTGCTAATGGCAGTTTGACAAGGTGAATGTTCATACCTGCAAAGTGTAGATTTGGTTCCTTTCATGTCATAAAAAATCTGATGACCTACTTTATTTTTTTATTTATTTTTATTATTTTATTTAAAGAGGAAAAAAACAGAAAAAGGATAGAAATATTACAGAATTTAAAAAAAGATAAACAGTAAGAAATCACTAGTTGGTAAATTACATATTGTTCTTTTAGAAATAGTTGTGCAAGTTACAAAATTAAAGCACATGAAGTGCACACTCAAGCAGTGAGAGTGCAAACAGATCTGTTCAACAATCCAACAAGAACTTAGAAATATGGTTATCAATCCTACACACTTAAATATACATGCAGTTATATCTTTTATAACATTTCCTATTTCCTCTTTTTTACAATAGCAATTATACATTTTTAAAATTTTATTTAAAGAGAAGAAAAAAAAGCAAAACAGAAAAAAGGGTAGCAACAATACAGAATTCTAAAAGAAAGAAAAGAAAAAGAAAAAGAAAAAAAACCACTAAGAAATGACTAGTTGATAAATTACTTATTGTCATCTTGGATGCAGTTGTTCAAGTTACAAAGTTAAAGGATACACAGTAGACATTCAGACAGTGAGACTGCGAACAGTTCTGCTCAAAGATCCAACAAAGATTCAGCAATATGGTGATGACCTACTTTAAAAGCCCTGTTTTCTCTTTTGAGATAAGTGCATAGATCATGGGGGTGGCAGAATCGGTGACAATTCTAAGAGATCTGTTTTCCCCAGTGTTCACCAGCTTTCTATTGCCAAGATAAAATGCCTGTGCAAATCGACTGGAAAGCAGGAAAGATCTATTTAGGCTCAGTGTTTTAGAGACTTCAGTCCATGGTCAGTGGTTCCATCACTCCTGGTTCACAACACAGAACACCATGGCAGCACTCTTGGTCCTGTAGTGACAGAGAGCACACATGCTGCATGGCACAGCAAAGCTGTCACCTCATGGCAGCTGGGAAGTGAGTCCCTTTGTCCCCTGTGACATCTCTTCCTCCTAGACATCTCACCTCCAAATGGTTCCACAGGAAGGTGACCAAATGTTTACCCTGTGGCTTCTAGGTGACGTGTAAAACCCACACCATTTTCACTGCCTTTTTCTAATGAGTAGCAAAATTTCTCATCACATGATCTGTCAGTATGAAATCAAAGTTCATAGTGATTTCAGATAATGTTTTCATTCCAGTTCAGGATGAATAAAAAGCCTGTTTCTTCAGAGAAGAAAGACAACATGATACAGTGATGGAGTCTTAAACCAGGCGTATCATGTGGGTTCTTCCCGCAACTCCACCACTCGCATTCTTTGTGACTTGCTCTCTCTGATGATTCATGTAGTCCTTCTTAGGTGATATGTGCCAGTCTTTCCTCAATAGAGTCTTGTTGGGAAGGTGTAAGGAAGGGAAGCTTTGGAGTCACCCAGTAGTTTCTACAAGCAGATGGTATGGTTGTTGCGTCAGAATTTCTTTGTGATAACTGACCGTGTGGCATTGTGACATGTGGGGCCAGTTCTGATGGTGGCTGGTGCCCTCCCTGCCAAGGGTTCAAAACAAGATCTAACTCTTAGCACCATGAATCCTGATTTTTTAAAGTGAAGAAGCAAAAGTGAAGTCCTGATCAAAGTGCAGGGTACTATTGTTTACGGGAGAGTCACTACCACTGGGCGCTGAGAAAGAGAAAGCACGTGTGAAAAATAAAACGTGTCTCCAAGAGAATAGGTAAGAAAAATCATTTTTACAGAAGTTGCCGGAAAATCTTTAAGTCAAAATGAAACAGAAACCAGAGGGGCATAGTAACCCTAGTTTTAATCCACTTGAGAAGCAGGAAAATGCAAGAGCAGAGACATTTTAAGTATTGTAAAATAAAGCTGTCGCTTTTACGGGTCTTAACACCCTTTGCAGAATTAATGAAATATATTAAACACTCAGAAAGGGAGGAGAGAGGGAAGAAAGGAGGGAGTGGAGGAAGAAGGGAAGGAGTGAAAGGAGAGAACTGGAGGGATAGAGAGAGAGAAAAAAAAGAGAGAGAGTCACAGTTAAATGATAAAATTACTTTTCTTTGGAAAAGACTGACTTCAACACCCTCCTGTGTTTATCAGATACTCTGTGCAAATACCTGCTCTACTAGCCACATTAGGGAATTCTTGGAGATGAATTCAGCACTGATCTTTCACATAAAAGCCTTCATTTTTTTAGATGGAACGTTTCACAAGATAACTAAGTTTTAATCACTTAATTGAATCTTATCCTGCTGTGACCAGAATTCAGATATCCTGATTCCTAATCTTTTTGTCACCTTTCAGGGGATTCTATACTTATAAGATATGATCATTTAATTATTAGACACCAAATTCTAATTTCATCTAGCTACCATTACCCAAAATCCTAGTGCAGCAGTATGTCCTAGAGACAGGAATCAAAAATACTATATCCTAAAAATTTTGTTATTTCCCTTAAAATTGGAGATATAAAGACATCAAGTAGAAGCTATGCTTCTAGTTGCCCATGTAAAGAGAAGGAAATGTTTGAAATAAAAGTGAAAATCTAAACTAAAATAAAAATAATTTCAGGTAATTAAACTTAGTATCACTCTAAGGAATTGGGATGGCACAGATTCTAAGAAAAATTACAAATATGGGTGAATATGGTTTCCCTTATAACAGAAACCCAAAGTATAAGTAAATGAAAGACCAAAATAAAATCTTATAGGAAGCAAAAAGGTAGATCTTTTGTAAATGGGAAGGGAACCAAGAGACAGAAGAGAGGGGATGGTATAGAAGAGGACAGAAAAGAATAAAGGTGTGGTATGTACAGGGACCGACTCCTCCCAATGTGTGTAATTATTATGTGCTGCACTACATGCTAATAAAATAGAAAATGAGAAACAAAAACCCAGGTATGAATGCAAAGATAGATGATAAGTGATGATAGGTAGACCAACAGACAGACAGATAGATAGGATAAATGGGTGTCTAGGGAATTGGAAACTATTTGTCAGAATTTCAAAGCAGTCTATTGAAATTCTTCTGTCACTTCACCCCAGGACATCAAAGCATTTGTATTAGTAATGCAATTGCGATATTTGTCTCGACCTTGTGCATTCATCTAAAATCTTCTAGGAAGTTAGCTATTAAAGGCTTAAATGTGTATCTTTTAGAATCTTGAGCACAAATGTCAGTGTTTTTCTTTATCATCTACTTACAATTATAGTATCATCAACTGAACACAGATACAAATTTCATTCCATTAGTCCAGAATTGCAGTCAAAACAGTATATTTTGATTTGTGTTCATTGTCATTCATTAATGTGGCATTCACAAACAATCCCAGTTTAGCAGGCTTTATTTTCATTTTAATTTCATTATGATCAGAATAATGAGGCTATTGATGGTTTCTTCTATTTTCCCTTTTATTAGCCTCTTAAATTTGAACCCCCGCTCTTTTGTGCATCAATCTGTTCTCACAGATGGAATTTTTAAGAATGCATTTTCTGTTGCCATGAAACAGAATAGAAAGGAGTATCTTTATGCTCATAAATTTAAATTCCACTAATAAAATGAAAACTGTTACATGTGATTATTTAATTGTCCCACACAGTACTGCATCCAGCTAGAAAGTGATATGTATTATAATTTTATGACAACATTAAAAATCTTCCTAGGAGAAGTCATTATTTATTTAAAATAAAAAAGAATGGAGGTCTTTGAAATATTTTTACAAACTTTCAGGGTAAAATTTAATACACACACATGATACACATACACACAATATAATATACTCGTGCTATATACTCACACTGTGTAGAATAAAACTTCTAAGATCAGTGTTTTACTGTGAAAGAGCAGAGATTTCTGATATGACCAAACAACAGGTGTTGGATTTAACTACTCAAAGTAATTAAGTACCATGCTGGATAAAATGTTGAAAGTCACTATTTCCAACTTTGGACATAAACTACACAGATCTAGCATCCTTAAGAGAGGAAAGCTCACGTGTGTAGACACAGCTTACAGTCAGCTCAGCTTCCTGTCCAGGGCACTTTCCAAACTGTGCCATAAGGAAGTTAACCCAATTTGACAGCAAGGTCTTGTTGGATGGAAGAAATAGAAATCTGAATTCAGGGCTGCTGAGACTGCTATAATTTATGCACAAGAGTATCCAGAAAGAAAATTGGTGCCCAAAAAGTAATTTTAGAAATATGCATTTAGGTTCCTTTGAAACACTGCTATGATTCCTGGCAGGGGAAAGCTGCTGAGGGCCTGTGAGCTGAACTGGGACACAAGAACTGGAAACACTGGGGTTCTGGTCAGTCATTTAATGCCCATAGCATTCTATTGAAATCACAGAAAATCCACACCTTAAAAGCAGTGATACCAACAAAATTAAATGGTGAACAACAGATTTGGATAAATAGTATATTTTAATATACACTGTAGTGGTTGGTTGATTGTGTAAACTAGAGTTTAGAAGCCTAGCTAAATCAGCTTAGCAATTCTACACCCTAAGGTACAAAGGACCAAGCCTAGGGCAGCTCGTTGCATGGACAGTGTGAAAGAGAAATGAGGAAGGATGGACAGGTTTCTGTTCTTCAGAGGAGCTCCAGTCTTTGCCTTCAGTTTGTACGTGGTCTCTTGGCTGTAGCATAGGCTCTGGCTTCCACCTTAGCTTCTCCAGCCTTCCAGCAGAGACCCATTGGCCTCTGGATATGGACTTGCACAGAACACTGCTGTGAGCTCCAGACCTCATACTGAAACATTCAGGCACCAGTGTGCAGACATCCTCTACACGCTTTCTCATCTGACTGTGGCTGACCATCATGAGCCAATCTTATAATTTCCTACACATTTATATATCTTGTGTTTTATCTGTTTCTCTCATACAACACTGACTGATATATATATATATACACATATAAATGATTAATAAGCCTATAAAAATTTGCTCAATATCATTAGCTATTAGGGAAATGTGACTTAAAATAATGACATCAAACCCATTAGAATGACTGTAATAAGAAATTAGACAATACCAAGTGTTGACAAAGACATAGGGAAATGGAAATCTTATGGAATGAAAATGGAAAAGCCACTTTGGAAAACATTGTGCTAGTTTCTTGAAATGTTAGATACAAACTGCACCATTCAATGTAGTGAATCAACTGCTACAAACCTACCCAAGAGAATTAAAAATGTGCACTAACAAAAAGATATGTATCGGAATGTCCATAGAAACATTATTAATAGTCCAATCTCAATATCTGTCAACTGATGATTGGGTAAATAACATATGCATTTCTATACAATGGGATTGCTTATTCTGCAATTAATAGGAACAGAACTATAAGAATGAGTTCTAACTTCAGTGGAGAAATATGCAAAGAATAAGTAGGTTGGAAAATGTAGGACAAAAGTATCAGAAAAATTTTAATATGAAGCACTAGAAAATCAAATTTAAACATAGAGCAGAAAGCACTCTGAAAAATCAGTAATTTTAGTGGCCTGCTGAGATATTTTAAAGTGACATAAAATACATATATAGCTAGGACCATAGTAGAAACTCTGCTGCAGAAGAAATATTACACAGATAATGGCTAAAATTTTTAACAAGTAAAAATGTCTACAGACTTACAGTTAGAAACAATATAAGGTTCCAGGAAATGATATCTTTAAATTGCATGATGATTCAGGTGGAATTTTAATTTGATTGGTTTGGAGGCCACCTAGAGGGTTAGTAAAGCATACTTCTGGGTGTACTGTGGATCTTGGAGATGTAACATTAAGGTCTATACCTAGTCCCTAGTCCCTTCTTTTCTGAGACTGTTCCCCTGCTCTCTTTCCTAGCTCTTATGAACCCAGCATCTTTGCTCTTCTAGGCCCTTCTGCTGTATTTCTGCCTTGGAGCCAGCGTACCATGGACTGAATCCTCTGAAACTGAACCAAATTAAGTCCCTCTTTTTTAAAACTGTGAATGTTGGGTATTGTGTCTCAGTGATAAGAAATCTACTAATACAAATCATCAACCTCAGATTGTATCTCCAGAAAACTATCTTTAAAAATAAAAATTAAGGCATTTTAGTTAAAAATTGAGAACATATATCATTATGAATAGCAACATAAGATCAGTAAATGAAATATTAGCTAATAAAATGAAAGTTCATCTTCAAGGAATTACAAATTATGTAACCAAGTGCAGTTCACATGAGCAAAGGAAAGATAAATCTTCATTATGGAAATGGCTTTTCTCATGTTAATGTTACCAATTACGAGTTAATAAAATTGGATTTTTATTTTTAATAACATGGGAGTAGAAAATCCTTCTAATAACCACTATACAAAATTACACAATTTAGCGGCTACTAAAAAGACAAATGAATTTAATAACATAAAGTAAAAAAAAAATTCTGCATAGATGAAAAGTCCAACATGACCATGAGTAATAGAAAATAAATAGATAAAATGTCTACACATGAATTAGAAGAAAAGACAACAACTTAAAGGAAAAATTGACAAAAAGCATGAGGAAACAGTCAAGAGAATGGACATATGGATGAATTTTGCACATATGAAAAATATTCTACCTCTTTCACAAGTAAAATGCCAGCTACAACTGCTATGTAACATCCTTGCTCCATAAAAGCACAAAATACCAATAATCTGTTATTTGAGGCAATATATGGAAAAAAGTTCATATACTCTTGATTAGTGTAAAATAATTGTGCCAATCAATTTGGTGGGCAATTTGGCACTATTCATTAGCTTTAAAATATGTATTTTTAGAAAAGTATTCCATTTCTGGGGATTCATTGTTATCAACACATTCACATTTGAAAAAAAAATTAAACAATGATATTTGTTGTGTCAGTATACATAATAGCAAAAGTTAGAAACAAGCCAAATATCCAAATAAATACCAGATTATATAAAGGAAATTTTTCTTCATTTGAATACGACAAAGATATGCAAAGAATTCTACATATATCGATTCACACAATTGTGCATATATTGATATGGAGCAGTTATTAAAATATATAAAGCTAAAAGCAAAGCAAAGCATAGAACAAGGAGTGCATTATGCTGTCATTTTAAACAAACTCTAAATACATAGGCACATTGTTATGGTTTGGATCTCCAGTGCCCCCCACAGCCTCACATGTTGGAGAGTGTGGGGTTATGGGACTTACAGTTGACTTGCTATTGGGAGCTGGGGTCTTGTGGGAAAAGTCCATCACAGTGGGCCTGACCTAGAAGAGTTTGCTTCTCCTGACTCCTCCCTTGACCTCTCCCTGTTTTACTTTCCATCGTGCCTTCAGCCCCTACCCTCTGCCGTGACCCTCTGCCAAGCTGTCCTTCGTGGCACCACCACAAGCCTCTCCTTTCTTGAGTTGTAAATCTTGGGTATTTTGTCCTAGCAACCAGAAAGGGACAAAGATGCACAAATCTCTGCACAGACAACTGGGCCACATTTATACCTCAGGACTGGGAACAGAGAGAAACAGGAGAGGCTGATTCCCCATTCTCTATCCTTGTGCTCCTGGTGAATTATTTGCCATTTATATGTGTACATTATTTTTTAAAAATAGAAAAAAAAATTTCAAAGCTGAATAAGTGGGGGCTATTTCTCTGAGAAATAACTCCATGGCTTTCCATTGCATCCAGGATAAAAGTTAAAATTGTTAAAGGTCTTAATTCTCAGTTTTTGCTTTGGGCATTAAGTTTCCAGAAGTTGGACTTTGGCAGACATGTTCGCATCACAGCAGGGCCCTTCATGTGTGCTTTCTTGCTGCTTGCAGTTCTTGTCTTCCAACTCTGTACTAGTTCTGTCTTCCTTATTCTCCAAACAGTCACCTATTAGGGAAATCCTCCTTAACCACCTACTCGGACATAGGGGCCTTTTCCAGTAGTCTTTTTGGGGCGCCTAATTCCTTCTATTTTAATTGCCCCTCACAGTAGTTCATTTATGCACTGGCCCATGCCGAGCTTTGCTTTCTGAGATTGTGAACCCGAGTTAGCATTTCTGTTGTATTCTCTAGTCACCCTCAGGAGGTGCACTGCCTAATACATTCCAAAGGGGTTGGAATACAGATATCACTTAAATAAATGAGTTCGGTCATTGTCCAAAAGTTTTAAAACAAGTTAGCAGAATAAATGTCTTCCAGATTTGTGTATAAATCTACAAAATATGGCCTCCATTTCCAGGATTTAAAACTCAGAATTCCCATAATTTTCTATTGTTTTTTCTGCTGACCTTCAATGCACATTGGTGTATTCATTTCTTTTGACAACCTCAATTTTTTTTTTTTTTTTTTTTTGTCTTTTAGAGTCAGGGTCTCACTATGCAGTTCAGGCTGGCCTTGAGGTCACTTTGTAACCCAGGCTGGTCTTAAACTGGCAGCGATCTTCCTGCCTCAGCCCCTCAAGTGCTGGGATTACAAGCATGCATCACTACGCCCAGCTACCTCAATGTTTTGATAACTAAATCAGAAAACAAAACACAGAACACAATTTTAGCAGCCAATAAATGGGCTAAGAACGTCAGAAGCAGTTTCAAAAAAGTCTCAAGTGCTATCCTCCTTGGACGAGTATGTTAGCTTACTGTTTTCCGTCCAGGCATACTATGTAGGAAACATCATTAAAGTCTCTCTTCCTTCAGCTGCTGAATCTAAATCAGAGTTGTCTAACAAGCCAGCACAGTGGCGGAAACTGTTGTTGAAGAGATGAGCTTTGAAATCCGTGAGAGTCAGGGGAGCCTGCTGATCAAGGATAGTAAGGCTGGAAACCAGGGCCTCCCTCATTTGAGGTCCTCATTATATCTTTTGCCTCAGGAGCCAAATCCTTTCTCAGACCACTGGGCAATGACTGGAGGATTTTTTTAAAATACAAAAAGGCATTTCCTTTAAAAATTCATTCATTTAAATAAATTCTAATATCATTTCTTAAATGATGGAACATAGTTCAGTTCAAAATATCACCTACTCTAACCAAAATAATTGTTATTTTCATTTTTGGATAGGTACTTTTCCAGCTTGTATGCTTTGTATGTCTCATAGAAATGTGTTTGTGTATGTGCATACAAAGACATGTGTGTATGTATTAGTCAAGTTTCTGTCACTGTGATAAAATACCTAGAAAACAACTTAAAGGGAGGAAAGATGTGTTTTGGCTTAGAGTTTCAGAAGGTGCAGTCCATGGTCAGTGGGTTCCATTGCCATGAGCCCATTGTAAGGCAGAACACGATGGCAGTAGGATGTGACAGACTTTTTACTTAATGTACAATTCTTATATATTCATTATTGCTGAAAACTTTTAATTGTGATGTTTTTAATAAATATGAGGCCTAATGAACAGAGCATAATTTATTTATTGTGTTTCTCATTTACACAATGAGGTTTTAGCTTTTGTAAATAGTTCTGAAGTAAGTATCCCATGTGAATATCAGGATCAATAGCTCTGATAATTTCTATGGGACAGATTCTGTAAAGGAAGTTCAATTGGGGTAAATATTTTTAACATTATTGAATCACGTTATCAAAGTTTCTTTTTAGGGGTATGATCATTTCACTAAGTGTGCAAAACAGTTTTCAAGGCCTATCTTCATTGGGTGTTACCATTTACAAGAAAATCACTAATGTCATAGGTTAAAACACCTCCCAATTGTTCTTCAGTTGGCATTTATTTACCTATAAATGAGATCAAACATCTGCCCATGTGTTTGTTGGCTATCTTTTAAAACTAGATTCATCTACTATTTCTTTTAGACAAGCTGAGACACCACAGATGAAAAGCAATAGCTAAAATACTGCAGATGAAAGGAGATGTTTAGTGACTCCTTACTAAGGTGCTGAGTATTTCAAATGATATTGTTGGGCACATTAACATGCAATTTATAAGAGAGAGGGGAAGTGAAAATCTCTAGGCCTGAGGTCTTCATAGAGTAAAAACTACTTAAAACTGGCTCGGTTGTAGAACTTGAGGGACTTTCACGTGTTGTCATAACCAAATGCTTTGATGTGAAAGAATAACTCAGTATTGAAAAGAGGTGGCAAAGAACAGGAAGAGCTTCTGCCTGCTGGGTATTGAGCTATGTGGGGTGATCTGGGTGCCAGCAGGTGTATGCGGCTGCTGAGACTTGAAATGAGGCTGATCTGAGTTGATATGTGCTGTGAGAACAAAAACCACACTTGATGGTGAGGACTCAGTGCTCAAAACCAAAAACAAGAGAAAACATATCAATGATTATTTCAGTGATTAGATGGTCAAATGCAAAAACTTTTTATTTATTGAGTCAAATGTATGAGTAAAATAAACTTACCCATTTCTCTTTTTAAGTGTGACTTACAGAAAATTATTATTTGCCTATATGGCTATCATTGGCCACATTAGTCTAGGGATTTGTAGTAGTCTTAGATTTCAGGAAGACTGCTACAAAACTTCTACATTTTGACCAGGTTTCTAAAAGGAGTATGGAGTGAACAAGAGCAAAAGAGGGAAAAAGAAGAGGAGGAGGAGGAGGAGCAGGATGAAGGGTGGGCAAGGAGAGAGAGAGAGAGAGAGGAGAAAGAGAGGAAAGGAGAGGGGAAGTGAAGGAGGAGGGAGGGAGAGGCAGAGAGGCTGGGGACAGGACATACCCTTCGAAGTCCACTGAAGTGACCAGCTTCCTCCAGCTGGGCCAGGAGGGATTGCAAGTGGCTGTGTCATCAGGACTCTTAAATCAGAGCAAGAGAAAAGAAGCCAAAAGGGTTCAGAACACAAAAAAAGAGTGAAAATGGATAGATGTGACCTCCGGAAGCTGAGAAAATATGAATATACCAGGGAAAGAAGACAGAACGATATCACTCTTATTTTTGCTTCCATTCTCTCTATAAAGAAGAATGATCTTCAAACTGGAAAAGAGAAGGAGTCTCGGGAGAAAAATAAATTGAAGCTGGAAGAGGAAATATAACAGAATATCCAGGTGGTATAAATATACATCTCATTTCTGACTTCAGATAAACTTTATTTATGGATATTAAAATCTTCGGTAGATTTGCTCCAAAAGTGAACTCCTCTAGATACTGGATTAGCATTCTCCGAGCAGAGGGATCTCATCTCTTTCATGTGCTGCTGCACCCCCATGTCCAGAATACTGTCTGGTATTTATGTACGGGTTCAGTAAATACCTGTGTGGCGATTCCTCCAGAATTAATCATCTATTATAGTCCACACATTGTAACACAATTAATCAGTGCAATCCACATCTTGCAGATAAGCTAACTTAGTCCCAAGAAAGGCCATATTATTTTTATACTAATAATTCTCATAAATGGACATCATAATTACTTTGATTCTGTGTCGTTCTGTGTACAACATAAATGAGTTTATTAAACACTTGTTTCCTTTTTTAATCAAATTGTCACATTGGTTGATGCCATAGATAACTGGTTTACATCCTTTTTTTTTTTTTTTTTTGAAAGGAGCAAAATCCTTGCCCCAGATATGAATATGTAGAAAAGTTTCTAACGGCACTACTGTGGATGAAACAGGCTGATAGGCCAGTTCAAATAGACGTCCATTCCCCCCACAGAGTGTGGTAAGCCACAACCATGCATATAGGTAAGTGGATCCCAGCTGGGTGTTTGATACTCTCATAAAAGTTCAGCAGTTCAGATCAGATAGAGACTGTCATGGCTATTAGCAGTATGAGGGAGTTGTACAGATTAATGAATTAATATGAAACTAATGGAAAGTCTCAGGCTTACAGTACAGAGCTCTGCCCTTGATCTTTTCATGTGCAAAAATGTGGTCAATAATTTGGAGAAAGTAATAACATTCTTAGTTTTAGATGATCGCGTAATCTTATACCAGCTCCTACAATTGGGCAGTTAGCTCATATGCACAATCTCCTTTCTGCTTCTTGGTTAAGAAGCTTCCTCTTGCTGGGCATTTAGCTCAGTGGTGTAAGTGCCTGCCTTGCAAGCTCACGGTCATGAGTTCAATCCCTGGTACCGATAAAAGAAGCTTCCTCTTGTAGAACAAGAAGTGCTGTGTGTGGAATTCCAGTGAAATTGGTTAGTCAGACACTTAGCCTATCTACCTTTACATATACCAGGAATCATTGGTTCTTTTCTGTTTTGGCTCAAAAATAAAATCAACAAACTTTGTTCTCCCAACTTCCATAATTATTCCTGAAAAATTCCTGGGTGTGTAAGAGTCAGCATTCGCTTTCGTAAGCATTCATCGTCCCCTCTGTAACCACACGAGCCCTGTCAAGTTTGCCCGATGCCTTTGGACATCTGCTATTCTGTTATTGTTCCTGCTACATTAGTGTGGCTTGGGGTTGGCTATTCAAAAGACTCCATGGACCAAATCTTTCCTCCCTTCCCCTTGCCTTTTGCTACTCCATTCACAACTCTAAGTGCCCTTCTTTTTTTCAGTGCTGGGAGTCAAATCTATGATTTTATGCATGGTAGGCAAGTGCTTTACCACGGAGCTATATCCCAGCCTCTGCTTTATGCCCCTGATAGAGATAAAGGAGGAGCCTTCTCTCCACCGGTGTTAGAATCCTTTTCTCAGGCTCCTGTGGAAAGTAACATTGTATTTTTTAGTTAATCTGAAGCTTCTCCAGGTGTCATGTTTCATTTATTCCATTTAGTTAAGATTTATTTAGCCTTATGCCATGCTAAGAGCAGACAAGAAAATCATTATTGCATTGTTTATTGAGCACTTACTCTATGCCAGGAACAGAACTAAGAATGAGAGACTTAACAAATGTGTAAAGACATATTTTTTGCTCTCAAAAATGTACAGTGTAGAGAGATTGAGGTAGTAGGTAAATCAAATTCAATTCATGCTAGTGAAATATATGTGGGATGCCGTGGAAGCTCTGGGGAAGAGCATCTAAATCATTCTGAAGAGGAAGGGGGTTTGGAAATAAGGATGAGTTAAATAAAAGGGAAATGGGAGCTCCAGGCAGAAATGTCCACTGAATAAAGACGAGAAGGCTGAAGGCAGTGACTTTGGATTGGTCGGGGGAGAGTTTGGAGAAGGAGGAATACGGCAAAGAACAATATGGGGAACCTTCCGGTAGGTCGCATTGGATCAAAAAAATGTCAGGCTCTCTTCCTACTGCAATGGGATTCCTGTGATGGATTTCAGAGGGAGCATGCTGGGCAGCCCGAGGGTGAGGATGGGAAGGAAGGCACCCGCACAGGAAACCCACTGACGGGGCAGGTCGTGCAAGGGACTGAACAGAGCCCCTAAAAGAAGATGGGTTTGGGAAGGGAAAGTGAAAGAATTTCTTGAAAATTTAGTTACAGAATGAGAAAGCAGAAAGAGGTGCAGCTATCTAGTTTTCTGGCTTGGGCAAATTTCTGTGGACCAGGGCATCTCACACAGGGGATACTCAAGAAGGGTGCTACTTGTGAAGCGGGGTACAGGCAATGATGCCAAGGCCGATACTGGAGATGTGAATTCTGCGATGCTTGTTAAGTATACAGGTGATGAGCTGTAGGCAGCTGTCTGAGAAGTTTTACGGCTCCAGAACACTGGACTGGGCCAGGAAGCACACTTCACAGAAGTCACCAGTGTGGGTATCTTGGCTGGAACCCAGGGTATTGGTAAAGTCACCCAGGGTAGTGATAGAGAGAGAAAACGCAGAGACCTGTCAGTGCAAGTAGAAGAAAAGATTCACCAGTGGTCCTCAGGGCTGTGGTTTGATTTGTCAGAAAGCGAAGTCTTGAAGATTTCTTTTTTATTCTAAGAGGGACAAACCAAAGGAGAAAGTAGGAAGCTATGAAAGAGAATGAATAATTGAGAGAGTGATTTTCCCAGGGGGTGAAGGTATTTATTTATTCTTTCATGCATTCATTCATTCCAGGAATATTTGCTGAGTGATCTACAAGGCTAGAAATATAAGACACCCCCTACCCTCAAGTAGCTTGCATTCTAGTAGCGACAAGACCACACCAACAAGAAACAGAGTGGGTGCTAGAGAGAAAAAATGGAGCTCTGAATAGTCTGCCTCATGTCTGGAATGTATTGGGAATTCTTTTTTATTAAAAAAAATCATGGACTTTTGCATTCTACTTTATAATGTCACCATTGTCTCAATAATCCTTTGAAAAAGTCTTTGTGTAAACTAACCTATATGCCATCTCCACGCCCTGTATTCCTCCTTGGCGTTTGGTAATCTCGGCACACAGCTGCACCTAGGGCAGACTTTGCCTAGACTGGGGGCTGAGAGCCTAGACAGCAATATGCAATCTTTGATTAAATTAGTTGCCATTCTCTTAAGGCTTGTGCTTTGCTGGAGTTGGGCACCTAGTAGTTGATCACTTTTATATTGCTCATTGACAGATAGAAGCCTTATCATCTTCCATGAATGTAGGCATTTTCAAATACAGTACATGATTTTCTTTCTCTTGGAAATTATTTCATTTAAAATTAAATTTTTTTCACATGATAAGGTATGGTCTGCTCTATTAGAGAACCACAAGATGAATTATTTTGGATGTCATGGACATAATTCCAATTTTCAACAATAACTTGTGGGTAAATTCCTATTAAATGTCTCTGATAACCTGTTTTTTTCCTTCTGATTCTCACACTTCTCTTGAAATTATTTTCTTCTTATTTTGTTTTCATTAAGGGTTACTTGAAAAAAGCTTAACTAGAAAGTTAAGAAATAAATTTTATGATCTAATATGAGCTCATTTAAAAAACTTTCCTAGTTTCTCCTTTCTAATACATTTTTGGTAAGCATTTTATATGTAGGTTGGTGCTGTAGTCAGGGTTTGCAAGAGAACAATTTAATACTGGACATATAATTTATAGGATTATTTTATAATAGTCACCCAAAGAGTCAAATACAAAAAAGTGCAGGAAATCTGTCCACGGACAACAGACTCAAACAATACAGCTGAGCAACTGGATCCTACAGCAGTGTCCTGCATGAGTCCAGCTGAAGACCCAGAGCCCACGACAGTGTCTCCTGCAAGCTATATCAAGGGTCTGCACTGAGAAGACCCAAAGATCAGTGGTGGAAGCCAGAAAGTCTATGCCAGCGGGATGCAGGATCTGTGCCAGCAGACTGAAGGTTCTGCACTGGAGCCAGGAAGCGATGCTCAAAGGATGGACCAGGGCTCTCCCCAAAAGAACTACAGTCATCCTCAGTGATGGCAAAGACCTGAGCTCTTCCAGTGATGATAAAAGCCAAGTTCATATCAGAAAAACCAGCATGACAAGCTTCTCCAGGAAAATCAGCCACACAATTCTTCCCTCTCCAGTTCTCCTTTTATGCTGTTGGCAACAATCCTCAGGCGGGCCTTCCATGCCCAGAATCACGCTGATTCAGTTCAGCTGGTGTTACAAATTGGCCGCCAGTTGTCAACCCACCACAGTTGATTTGATAGCTATATGTCAGAATCTCATGAAAATGTCACCAAAATAAACTTTTGCTGACTGGTAAGATGAAAAGAAATAGGAAGAAATCCAGCTGTGTGCCACTATTAAAAGACTAGTTCCTTATACATTTAAGAAATTATTTTTCTACAATACAGTAATTTGGAAAAAGAAGTTGATGTAAATCCATCTTTTATAGTTTCTCAGGAGTAAAACAATTTAGAACTTTTTATACTACTGGGAACAAATTTTAATTTTTTATTACTTTCTATTGCAGGGTCTTTTTCTTCTGTATTTTGAGATGTATTCCATATCATAATTTGGAGTGCATATCTGATTTTCTGATGTTTCCAGTGACACAAAATTATCAACAATTTAAGGCAATGTTGTTTGTTTGTGTTTTCATGGTTTGGGAGATTCAACCCAGGATGCTCACACTGAGCTACCTCCCTGGCCCATTTTTTATTTCTTAATTTGAGACGGGGTCTCATTAAGTTGTCCAGGTTGAACTTGAACTTACAACCCTCCTGCTTCAGTCTATCAGCGTGCTGGGGTTACAGGTGTGCTCCATTGCACCTGAGTAGTGTCAGTTCTTAATTCTCCCAGATATTTGGTTTAAGTCACATGTAGGCCACTTTTTCTCTTCCCTCGCCTTCACTCTTTTCTTTCCACCTTTTGTGTCAGCAAAGCAGATTGTAGATGAATCTTGCTCAAATAAACAAAGAAGAGGTTCAAACATACAAAATGAAAATGCATTTTAATATTAAATTTGAAAACAGATCCTAAAGACCATAAATGCACTCCATTCGCTACCCATGACAAAAACCATACAACACTGCCCCTGTTTCCATCTTCCCTTGACCTTCCCTTCCTTCTATGATCTGAGCTTGGTTCAGCAGTCTGAAGAGTTATAGCCATTAGAGAGGTACATGCAAATCAGAATTCCCTCTTCCGTCAATTCCCTGAAAATCCTGCAATCCTAGGACGCGCGCCCTTTCTAGCCTTTCTAGTGAGTGCAGATGCAGAACATGCATTTCTCAACCAAGCTCCCCAAGGACTGGTTTTCCAAATTCCAAGGAAAGGGCCCACATTTCCTGATGGTGAATTCAGATACCATTCATCACAGCACAGTTCTGCATTTTTTAGTCTGAGTCCCAAACGATGTCATCCAAGAAGCCTCTCCCACTGTTCCTGGAGCCGGTGGGATAGTGGCCTAGCTCGGTGAGCTTTGTCACTGAAAGCAGCTCTTTGGCAACTAGAAATTGCCTTATATGGCAGCATCACTATGTGCTACTGTGCCAGAAAGGTCTCAAGGAATGCAATGACTTTGGATGCTGATAAGGACATTCCACAGCTGAATTCTGGGGCCCTGTAGTGAAGGAGCAGGGCGGTGGGATTTCTCATCAACACTGGCTCATTTCACATCAGTGATGAGTGGCACCCAGCATGGTTCTCGTTAGAACAAACATCACCAGCTGGGTTTGGCCTTTTCTTACTTCAAACATTTAGGATCCTCAAGCCAATGCATACTTCCTAGGGAATGGGTTTGTTTCTGCTGGCCTTTCAGTGGTCATTTATTATTACAGAGGCGACACAGACACCCAGAGTCACTGGCAAGCTATTGTTTTTCCTTTGCTGAGAACAGCAAAAAAGAGACCAAAAAAAGAAAGCCTGTCAGAAAATAATTGCCTTAGGTTTCTGCCAGGCAATGAGAAAATGAGTTGTCTCTAGGCTCCTGCTGATGACTTGCTTTGCGTGACCAAGGATAGAGACCATCTCAGAAAGTCACCCATGTCTGAGAGGTCGCACACTAGTCTTGGTAAAACTGTGACTTCAGACATGGAGTTCAGGGCTTCAGACACAATCCCTTCTACCCATCACGGAAGGGTGGAGGCATTCACAGGACACTGACATGCAGACAGCCCTACTTTGCTGTTGTGCATCATGTATCGGGGGACATCTCTTGACTACCGGACACACAGGCTTACCCCGAGCTTTAATCTTGTGTTGCCAGCACCTTAATAGGCACTTGCCCTGCATTGAATAGGTAATCAAATTTTCTTCCTTCCTTATCTTCCTCCAGGAAAGGCTGTCCTTCACCTTCTTACTTCATTTCCCATTGTTCTAATCGAGGGTCTGATGCCGGCTACTTTTTCTAGCTCCACGTTGTAGGTTGACCGTCTAAAGTCAGGCAGCCCTGTGCATCAGCCCCTAGGGAGGGTCTGCTGGCTGCTTCATAGTGTGGTGGAGAAATGGAAAGAGAACCAAATGGGTGAAGAGGGGACCAAGCACAATAGGTGGCCTTGTTTTATAATCATCCACTTTTGGTGACCAATGCAGTCACAGGAGAACTAACCCACTCCTGTGAGGTGGGCCTTAATCCTTTCCAAGGATGGGGCCCCAACATCTAATCAGCTCCCTCAGGGCTTCACCATCCACTTCAATGCTGACACACCAAGGGCTAAGTTTCCAGCACACATTTTAGGGGACAAACTACATCCATTCCCAGCATTTCCTTCCTTCCACTGTTCTTTTTCTTTTCTCTCTCTCTCTCCACATGGTTTCCTCAACCCCCATCAATCGAGTGCTTTTTATATGCCAAGCACTCAAGTATAATTTGGAAAGCCCAGTGTATGATGAATAATACCTGATGCATCCTTCTAAATAGTAAGAAAAAAAATCCCCTCAATGAGATTATTTTGTTCTCAACTCATTTCTGTGCTACTTTCCATTAATTCTAGTTTTTGTATTTTAAACAATTGCATTCATTATTCATGAAACATGACCTAATGACTAGAATTAGTTGCAGCCACCTAATTTGTTAATTTCTGTGTGCCTTTTTGAAGTGTTTGTTGAGTATGTGCTAAGAAATTAATAAATATGCAAACACTCCAAGTGTGTTATGCTTGTATCATTCATGGGCCTCATGAAGCTTCTGGTGGGTATGGAAGAAGATGAGCAACACACAAACAACAATAAATATACATGATTCACACAGCATAATGAGTGAAGGGGAGAAAAGGAAATAATATAAGGTGCACAGAAATGGCCAGGTAGAGAGATGAGTGCCTTTACAGCTAATAACAGGAGCAGGAGGTATGAAAGCTGGCGAAGTGTTATGGGCAAAGGGAACAGAGAGTGCAAAACCCTGAGGCAGAGATTGTCTGCATATCCAAGAGATGCAGTATGGCTGGAACAGAGGTGGTAAAGGGGAAGTAAAAGGAGGTGAGGCCACGCAAACTGACGCCTTCTACACCTCGGCAGCTGTGCTGCGGACTTTGGTTCTCTCCCTGAGCCAAGTGCCAAGCCAATAAAAAAAATCTGCTGTGAAGGTGTACAGGACAGAATTTACTGCATGATGCATAGTTAAGTCCTTGGATCTTGGCCAGGCTGCTAGTTTGGAATCATCCCTCTTCTTTCTCTTCGTTGTATGGCTAGTAAATTTTTTAACTTGTGGGCTTTCTGTGTTACGACTATACCTTTACTCTACGGTTGGTATAAAGGTTGCGTGAATTAATATTTGTAAACTAATATTTGCTAAGTACAGTATGTAAAATAAATGTATTTCAAAGGTACCACTCGAAAATTTGCTAGGCAGTTGTGATTTACCATTCAGCAATCAGTAAAGAGACTATTAAGGCCACAGGTGACTGGATTGAAATTTATATCCATTTCCATATGATCCTGGTGCCCACATATTTATCATACAATGTGGTACCTGCTTCTTTCCCTCTGTAGATTTGGCTGCTGGAGATATCACTAAGGGGTGTTATGTGCTGAATTATAACCCCCTCCAGATTCGTGTGTTCTAGCCCTAATACCAAGGACTCCATGATGTGACTTTACTTGGAGATAGGTTTTACAGAGGTAAAGAAATTAGCATGAGGCCAGCAGGATGTGCCCTGATCCAATATGACTTAAGTCCTTCTGCAAAGGGTGAGTATGGATTCAGGTGCACACACATATAAAAAAACATCATGTGAGGGTTGGATTTATGCTGCCTCCAGTCAAGCAATTATGAGAAGCCAGGAGAGAGGCCCAGAACAAGTCCTTTGCTGGGATCTTTGGTGGGAGCACATGCTGCCCACATGCTGATCTTGGACTTCCAGTCTCCAGACCTGTGAGAAAAGAAATATCTGTTCTCCAGGCCACCCAGTTTGTGGTAGTTATAGTAGGTCTAGGAGATGAATATACTGTGTCTAAGTCATTTTAAGTATTTTATGCCCTCAAACCAGTTCCTGCAAAATTTTTAGTGAAGATGCAGCATAGACTTTGCCTGGTACAAGAAGCTCGGCTCTGGGCAGCTCCTGTGTTGGCCACTCTCTCTGCCCAAGGGCTTGGTGGGAAGCTGCATGAGTTATTTACAATGAAAGATGATTGCAAGTGGGAGCAATCTCCAACATCACTGATGTGTGCTAATTTCCTCCTGTGGCTGATCTGTCAACACCACCTGTTAATTCACCTAGGGGGCTGCCAACATTGATCAAGTAAAATGTGAGGAAATTGGACCTTATGGGAAAAAATGTCACATCAAAGTATCAGAATAATTTTTAAAAAAATCTGTTCTGATTCTGCTGACTTTTTAAGTAAGGACAAATCATAGCTAATGAGCAGAGAATTGCTAGCACCTGGGAGCCTAGCAAAGCACCTTCTTCTGATTGCCTGTGGTATGGTTTCATTTCAGCCTAAGATTTTAATGCTAGCAGATGATTTCCATAGCACCCACATGGAAAGCTCACATCCCTGCTGAAGATGGATTCAGCCACATTCAACCCTCCTACAAAGACTGTCAAGAACTGTGCTGTTATTTATTTTTTTAAAAAACATTTGTGCAGTGTAGTAGAATATGAATGCTCAATAAATATAATTTGCATTATTACACTTAACATTTTCACTCAACCTTGATCTCTTCCCCTAGATATTTAAACTCTTTGTCTTAATAATAGACCAAGGACCACAGTTTCCACTGAATTCCTACAGTTCTGCTTGGTCAGTTGCTCTGTCCCTGCTGTGACATTGCCTCAGAGGCTGCTGGGGCCACTGGTAGAAGTCTGATAGGTCACTCAACAATGTCATAACTACCTTACAACCAAGAACATAAGCTTGAGGATCAAGGATTTATGTAGTAGTTTCCATCACTATGGAAAAATACCTGTGATAATCATTTTAAATGGTGGAAAGATTTATTTTGGCTCCTGGTTTCAGAGGTGGCAGTCCATGGTTGCTTTGGGATCTGTGGCAAAGCAGAACATAAGGGCAGGAACAGGTGCTGGAAGAGGCCCACTTACTCAGGGTGGTAAAGAAGCAAAGAGAGATACAAAAAGGGGTTGAGCACCCAGTATCCCCTTCAAGCTCAGCCCCCAGGTCCTAATTTCTTTCTACAAGGCCCCACCTCCTAAAGGTCCCATCACTTTCCAATACTACTCATGTTGGGGACCAAGCCTTCAACAGGTGCTTCTGAGGGACATAAGGTCTTGGTTTGAATTCAGCTCTGTCATCCACTATACCAGCATTTGAACTATTTTCTGAGGCTACACCCACAATGCTTCAAAAAAAGAATACATTTTATCTCTTAAGAAGTGACTGTTGATTACTGAGAGAAGTTCATAATAATTATTTAAGTCAGTACTTCATAAATGATGGTGTTTCAATCAGAAAAGCAGCACTGTAAGCAGCTTATTTTTGATTGTTCTTGATTTACACTTTCTGTTAACTTAGATGTTTTACAGCACTGAATCTCTTACTTCTTTTTGAGCAATTTCCTGGCAGAAGATAATAACACAGACAACAGAACATTATGTGTATTGCTTGCCAGGAACCACTCACTATTCTAAGTATTTATGATTCTATGTACTCTTTTTCTTTTTTTGATATTACTTTTTTAAGCTTTCTAAAGCTTCCTCAGAAGTACACATATCTATCCCTGTTTTTCAGATGAATTAACTGAGGTACAGAAATCTTAAGGTCACATGGGTCTAAAAATGGCAGAACTTTTGAATTCAGAGGAGCTAGAGTGGGTTATAATGATTTACGAACATTCTACCTCATGATTATGATGACTTGGATTCTGGGGGAGGGGACACAGACATGGTTTATAAGCTTACAATATTTTTCTGTTTAACTTGGCTCTCTCTGAGGCCCTTTATTGTGTGGTGTGGAGGATACAGATAGGGGTCAACATACCATTAGAATTGCTAAGTGGTTCGACTCGGGGGGCCCAATAAGAATTGAACTTTTAGTAGATCTTAAGATTGGCCTAAAGCTCTTAACTGGACCGAGAGACATCCTGAAAGCATAGGAGGTTCTGCAAAGAATGGTTGAGCCTGTTCTCCAGCAATAGCTTTTGTGGAACCATCAACAAGGGGGAAACCAATATTTCTGCTAAAGAGGAAGCTCTGAATAAAGGCATGGGTGAGACCAGGCAAGGTGTGGACTTAGAGACAATGGACTCAGAGTATCCTTCCTTCCTTCCTTCCTTCCTTCCTTCCTTCCTTCCTTCCTTCCTTCCTTCCTTCCTTCCTTTTCTTCCCTCCCTCCTTCTTCCCTCCCTCCTTCTTCCCTCCCTCCCTCCTTCCTTCCTTTCTCTTGCTTTTTCTTTTAGTGTCAGCCCTAACAATAGAGAAATTAGGACACTGTCTGCTGCTTTTTATGGTGACGTGCTTTTTCTTTCAGTCTGTGTTTTCCTACCTTTCCAAAATGGTTATTAAGTCTTTGTTATATATATAATTAATTCAGAATCCTAAACTTTTCATATGAGTACTGGGACTGTTTCTAAATTTGAGAGCAGTCACAACATATGTGCTCTTAGGCAGCTTCCCTGCATGGGGAGTGAGACAGTAGAATCGCACTTGTTCCTACAGTAGAACGGAGCCTGGTTGTAAGAGGATTTCACCACAGTATGCGTGACCAGAGGACACGAATGTGGATAGTATAGGCTGAGTGTGGCCCTCCAGAAATTTTAAATTGAAGGCCTAACCACAGCACCTCAGAATGTGACTCTATTTAGAGACAGTCTTTCAAAGGTAATTAAAGTGAAATAAGATCAGCAAGGTGGGGCTAACTCAGTCTTACTAAGAAGAGACAGGGAACAGCAGCACAAAGGGAAAAACAGGTGAAGGTAGAAAGGACAGACATTCACAAGCCAAGGACAGAGGCCTCAGGAGAAAACAGCCTGCCCACGCCTTGACCGTGGACTTCCAGCCTGCAGGCCTGTGAGGAAATAGTCTATGCCATTCATTACGGTGGCAGTAACACACACAGGCGAAGAGCGTTGGGTGAACACAAACCTTGAGTTCACAGAGTACAGGACAGTCTGTCCCCATGTTCCCTCGGCTGTAGCCGCTGGTCTCCTTGCTATGCCTCACACATACTGTTCCCTCTGCCAACGACCTGCACCTCACACACACCTTCCCAGCTCCTTCTGCTCCCCCTCCGTGCTTCTGTTCACTGGCCAGCTTGTGCAGAATTTTGAACCAACCATTTCCTCCCAAAACTGTCTGTGCTTCTTTGCTATTTGATGTATATTTATTCTTCCAATCTTTCCATTGGAACGCAAGGTCCACGAAGGAAGTGTTTCATTCACTGATTCATGCCTGGCAGTAGAACTGTGCTAGGAAGAGAGCAGGAACTAAAGACATGGGAAAGAACTGAAGGAATATATTTCTAACAATCGTTAATGTGATTTGAGGAATGTGTGCCAGATACTAAGTGCTTTGCGTGTATGGATTCATTAAATATGCATGTGGACAATGTATTATATTGGACATAATTGCCTCGTGCATTTTGAATAGATGGATAGATTTAATAAGTTTTGAATATGTCATAACCTAATTGTTAAACAAACACAAGTATTTGGTTAAAAGTTACTGTTTTTCCTCTTTCTTGTATATTGTGAAAGTGTATGAAGTAGAGAGGTGAAGCAATACTTTAAAAGCTGAACAGCAATTGGTGATAAAGCCCATAAGAAAACCTCGACTCAGGACAGCAAACAGTTTGTTTTTTTCAGAAAGGAGATTATGATCAATGGAAACTGGTATTTACCAGTGATTGAGCTTCTAGCAGAGTGAGGCACGGTTCTCACCAGAGGGAGCTAGGAAAGGAAGGAATAAAATCATCTCAGAGTGGAAAGTGCAGAAATGAAATCCAGAGACTGGTTTAAAAAGTACATTAGGCCTTGATCCAAGGGCTCCTTACCTTTCTTACCATGTCAGTAAGGTAAGAAATGGCTTTCAATTTGTGAGTATAGTTTTAACTCCTTGGTTACATTTCAGTGTCTGTTGCTTTTGTGCTTCATGATTTTTTATTTATTATCTATTTCAGCAGAGTTAGAGTAGCTTATAGTTGTTAAGGTCAATTAGAAGACAAAAGCACATAAATACCACTGGTATGTTTTTGAAGAAGACAAAAAGAAATCTAATGAAACCATAATTTGAAAGCATTCATAGTTGTGAGACTGCTGCCTTTGTATCTCCCGTACATCTCTCATCTCTGGCTCAGAGTAAGTTGAAGACAACCTCTGGGGCCTGAACTGAATAATTTTAAGGGGGAAATGATGCATCTTTGTAAATTACAGATAAGTGCTGGGAAGATTGATTAAACACAATTGAACTGAAATCTCATTACATATTCAGATGAAGTTCCTTATCAGGCTTTCTTTAGAAAAAAAACACCAAATAAATAGCTCCCAAATTTGGATGTGGCTTTCTCTGGGATAGGCCTTTCTCTCTAAAAACTTTTCTTCTAGTATACTAAAGCAGCGCTTATTTTCTGCCACTGTTTAGGAATTCTGAAAAGTCTTGTTAAAAATTTTTTTTATTAGTGCCCATTTTTGACACATAATAAATACATTCATCTTGGGGGATTGGTGTCCATGCATATTGTGTTCTGATTCTTTTACCTTCCCTTCCACCCCCACTTCTTCCTCTTCCCATTCTGAGAACCCTTTCCAAATGCCACAAATTCTGGCTTCCTGCTTTTCATCATTTATATGTATGTGTATATATATATATATATATATATATATATATATATATATTTGCTCTTTAAGGTCTAATAAGTGAATACCTCATATGATTTATGCTTATACATAGGTGTAGATATTACACACACATACATGCACATTTATATATATTTGAATCCCTAGAAGTATGTCTAAAGGATCTTGTTGAAAAACCCATTTTATTATCTCAGGAGAAGTTTCACAGACTTTCTGCAAGGGTTCTATACTCTCCTTTTTTTCCCAAGGGTTTTTTTTGTATCTTTTCCTCTTGAATGATTTCTAGATACTATAGTCTTTACAGGTATAGATTTGTTATAAGTAAGGAATCAGTGTTGTTGTAGTCAGGGGTTGTGAGGAGAACAATTAAGATCAGGACATGGAGTTTATAATATTAGTTTTCATGATGACCACTCAGAGTTAACACAAGAAAATGCAGGAAATCTATCCACAACACTAAAAACATAGAATATTTAGCCAAGGGCCTGGATCCCACAGCTGTGACCCACATGAGTCCAGATGAAGACCATGACATGAATCTAGATGAAGACCGACGTGAGTCCAGATGAAGGCTCATGACAGTGCCACCCCATGAGTCCAACTGGAGGTCTAGAGCGCACAAGAAGGACTCACGCCAGTTTCTTTTATGGATCTGTGCTGGGAAGGCCCAAAGGTCAGTGGTGGAAGCTAGAAAGTCTATGCCAGCAGGGTGAAGGAGCTGTGCTGGTAGGTTGAGGGTTCTACGTTGGAGCTGAGAAGTCATACTCACAACAAAGACCAGGACTGTCCTGAAAAGCACCCCAGCCATCCTCAGTGACACGGAGGCCCTGAGCTCCTCCGACAATGAGCAGAGTCGAGTACATACCAGGAAGCCAGTGTGATGAGTTCATCCTGGAGATTAAGCGGTACATGTCTTCCCCTCCGGAGCCAGGAAGCAATGCTCCAGGTGAGGACCAGAGCTTCTCCAGGAGAACCAGTGGCTGAAACAGCAACTCGTAGGAGAACTCGCAGCACCTTAACACCTCAATACCTCAATGCCCTTCTCCTTCTCCACGCCTCTATTTATGCTGGAAACTTTGCTCAGGTGGAACATCTATGCTCAGAGCCCTGCTGGTTTAATTCAGCTGGTGTTAAATTGACCATCAGTTCCTAATCCATAGCAAATATATATGAAGTTATTTAGGTACACATATATGTTACTATAAGCACATATATTTATATTATTTACATATGTATGTAACACCTATTTTTTAAATGATGAAATTTCATCATAAAAATGGCATAATTTTTATGTACAAGGAAAAGGTAAAAGAAGGGAAAAGGTAATACTGGGCCTAGGGGAGCATCATTCTAAATCTCTAAGCCAGTATTGCAAACTAAAGTGCTTTCAAGAGTCGAAAGGAACCTTGATGCTGTGATGGGCTGGCTGTAAATCTTCACTCAGTCTTCTCCATTTACCTTGGGATTTTCCACATGGCTATGGAGAACTGTTTCTCCACTCTAAGAAAAATCCCATCCCAGATCAGATGACTTACAGCAATCAATGCTTTTCTCTGCTGGCAGCACAGAGGAGTGGGCACACCCCCTCTGGGCGTGGTGGGCATTGCCCAAATAGAGCAGAAGGTGGCCGGGTAGGGATTTGGGTGCAGTGTTATCAGGGCTTCTGATTTATTAGGAAGTGAGCAATTTGTACCTGTACTTGAAACTCCCTGATTTATATCTTAAATAAAAAATGTTTAAAATACTGTGTGGCTAAATGAAATACGCATTGGAGCCCACTGGCTGCTCTGTGGTTTGGAGAGTTGGATGGATAGACAGATTCAGATGCTTAGTAGCATGTCAAGCGACTGTTCAAACAGACAGTATTCTGCAGAAGCTAGTTCCATTTTGAAAATCACAGTGAATTTTACTTAAACTTGATAGAAGAATAAACTGAAGCAAACCTGTAAATGTTTCTGAACTTCACCAAACATTTCTGTACCATCAAAAATTCACCTGAACTGAAGAAAATGATTACAGGAACCATCAATGACTGGGTTTTTATTGTTTTAATGATCACTGTATTTTTAACTGTACTGTCAATATCCATGAGGGCTTTGTTCTGACACCCACAAATACCCAAATCTCTGGGTTCTAAAGCATCTTATATAAAATGGCTTAGGATGTACATAGAGCCTCTGCACACTCAATCATGGAGTCATGTGTCACAAAATACTTTTCTGATTAATGATGCAACCCGTATACGCTATGATTGTGGTCCCCTAAGACCATAATGAACTTGAAAATGTTTTATAGCTTTGTGATGTTACAGCTGTCACGTCACCATGGCACAAGGTTTTGTTCACGTTTGTGGTGATGCTAATGTAAGTGACCCTACTGATCTGCCACTTGGATAGAAGTGAAGTACCTGCAGTTACTTACGGTACCTGAGACTTTATAATAATCATAAATGCATTTGCAGGCTTGGGAATTTTCTAGGCTATAATTTTTATCATTACATTAGAGTGTGATCCTTCTGCTTATGAAAAAAGTTTACTGTAAAATTGCATGCTGGGTCACACGGGCGGCAGCCTCACGCAGCTCATGTTTACCACATTTCTTGATTAGGCCGAGAGGCCACGGGAAGGGATTAACATTCCATCCAGGTTTGTATTAGTGTACTCTATGGTGTTTGCACAACAACAGCAAAAATAAGTCACCTAGTGGTCCATTTCTCGGAATGTGTCCCTTATACTTTAACTCATCACTACACTTAAAATACTAAATTCAGTGCAAGCACTATGCAGATAGCTGTTACCCTGAATTGTTTAGGGAATATTCACAAGAAAGACATCTGTACATGTTCACTACAGGTACAGGTTTTTTAAATGAGTATTTTCCATCCACCATTAGTTGAACCTATGATGTAGAACTTGTGCATACAGAGAGCTGACTGCCTATGTTTTAGTTCTAGGGTATAAGGATTAATTTCCTATTTTTGGAAGATTTCTCCTTTATGTCAATCAGCTTTCTGTTGCTGTAACAAATATCAGAGATGTATTCACTTATGAAGAGCAAAGGTTTACTTTGGCTCTTTGTTTCAAAGGTTTTAGCCATGGTCAGTTGACGTCATTGGTTTGGGGCCTGTGCCAAGGCAGCACAACATGATGGGAAAGAACAGCAGAGGGTGCCACTCACATCACAGCAAGGAGGAAACAAAAAGAGAGGAGGAAGGAGGGCTGGAGTTCCAACCACTCCATGAAGGCCACGCCCGCAGTGACCTAACTGTCTCCCACTGGGTCCCGCTGCTTAATGGTTCCATCACCTTCCAAAAGCACCACAGGCTGGTGAGCAAGCCTTGAACACATGGGCCCTTGGGTGACTCCTATTCAAACTCCAAACCATAGCACATCTCTTCAATTTTTTGGTAGTATTTCCCAAGATTGTTTACCCTTCTAAAAATGATACAATGTTATGAGACTCCCATGGTATTCCAGGGCCTTCTTTAATGAGTGCTTCTTTCTAGTTTGGAGTCCCTTAGAGCCATGGTACTCAGGAATTTTGTTTCTTTCTTTGGCTACTACTTTCAGTGTTTACGACACAGTACTGTATCCTTTCTTTATTTGGTTGCTGCTAGAAAACTTTTAACCTTTTTAAAACCTATGTTTTATTTAAAAGTATCATGGAAAGTGGTTTCTATAATCATCATACTTATCTGGAAACTTCTCAACTATCTTTAAAGCTATAATGACATTTACCAAGATATAGTTTTATACAATAAAAATTTATGACATCAGATATCATGACTCATGACATCTATTCCCCAACACTTCTAGGTAGATCATTAATTTAGCAATCATTCACCACCTTATGCCATCAGCCAATCATTAAATGTCTGTGTACCCCAAATTAATACATATCAATTTTCTAGATTGTTCAATAATGATGACCCAGTTACATTTGTAGCATTAAATGGATTTTTGACTATGACACACCTTACAGATCAGTTGATTTTTTTTCATCTTATGCTGATATTTGAGGTCAATTTCAAAACTTTTAAGGTTTTCATGGGGTAGGAACTTGGGATAGGAACATCTAGTCCTTCTCCTTCCGCTGTATTGGATGTAGTAATTAAACTTCTACTCCAACTTCAACCTGAGAGGCTGCTGGTGAAGATGAAAGAGGCCATTCACACATTAAAGTGACCTTCTTTCCTGTGTTTTCACAAGTGCATTACCTCTGTGTTCAGCACTATATTAGGTGCCGAAGGAGGACAGAGAACATCACAGCTCTGCTGATCCATTGACTCCACCTGTCTGCTCTCATGAGCACCCGCAGTTCTGTCAGCCAACCTCCCTTCCTTCCCTAACTGGGTCTTACACCTTTCTCCTCCTCTTCTCTCTTCTTCCTCCTTTTACAATGTAAAGCAAGCAGAGGAGAACTTCCATACCTTCCAAATTCACAGTCAGCTACCTGCCCCTATCTGTAACAGTCTGCCTTCCCAGGACAAGGGATGTCTCCATTACTTTCTTGTTTCTGAGACAAAATACCTGGCATCCACAGGGAAAAGTAGGAAAGGTTTATTTTGGCTCACAGTTTGTTGAAACTTCAGTCCATTGTCAGTGGGCATCAAGGCAGGGCAGCATGGCAGACAGGCATGGGAGGGGTGAAAGAGCTGATGGTAGGCTGGGCAGAAAGAAGCGAGTAGAGAGTAGCAGAGCAGCAAACCTGCCTCTATTTCCCTTTCATCCCATCCAGGGTACAAGCCTTTTGGGTAATGCCACCTACATGCGAGTGGGGCTTCCCATTACCCACACCTAGAACTATGATAAACCAACTAGTGGACTAGTTAAATAACACACAGCCTTCATCCCAGTATCATACCCTTAGTCCACATTCACACACTCTAGGTCCAGCCACCTCTGAAGAGCCCCACCTATGAGCACATGACACTCTGGGGGGAGACCTAGTACAAGCCATAACAGGTGACCTGCCTCAATCTTAATGAAAGCCAACTCCTCTTCCTTACTTCCTGTGTTGGTTCACCCACATCATTATTTCCCCCTTCTCTGCTGGATCTTTTTTATTAGTACGCAAATATGTTCTCATATTTCCCATCTTAAAATTTAAAAAATTTCTTACCTGGTTCCCTTTCTCATCTGTTTTACTTTACAATAAACTCCCTGATTGTTATCTATATGGATTCTTCCCATTTTCTCACTCCTAGCTTGTTGGACACACTCTACCATTGCCACGTAAACTCCCCGTTACTAAAAGTGGTGATTTTATCAATTATCCAGTAATAGCCAAACCAGCAACCTCTTCTTGTTGGCAGAAGCAGCAGATATGTTGCTCATCCAGGTCCAAAATGTGTATTTTGAGTCAGACTTGGGAGTTGAGCCTAAAATCTATAGCTCCCTTAACATTCTTCACCAGGCTTCCATGATGCTGTCTAGGTTGTTTTCTTCCCAAGCCCAGCATGATGGCTTCCTCTCAACCTCCTTTCCTGGATCCTCTTTTCCTTCCTGCCTTCTAAATGATGAAGCACCACAAGATCCAGACTTCCTTTCTCTTTCTATAGCCAGCCCCTGGGAAATCTCATTTGTTCCATGACTTTGAATAGCAAATACCACTGATAGCCGGTAGCTCCCCAAAGTACTGTGGAGGTGCAATCCCCTTGAGGGACCGGTATATGCTACTGTTTACCAACATCTCCACTTGGACCTCCATGGGCCTCTCTAGCTTATACAGATACCAGACAGAATTTGAACCCTAAAGGTCTCCAGCCTACCTCCCAGCCTCCCCTGGGTCCATAAATAGCACCAGATTCCACCCATTTTCCCAAGCCACAAATCTAGACGTCATCCTTGACTCCTCTTTTGATCTTTCATCACATGACACATCTGTGTTGTTATCCAAATTAACAAACACCATCTAAATCTGACCATTTCCAGGGCCTCCCTTACCATCGCCTTAGTACTAACCATTATCTCTTCCCCAAACTACTGAAATAGCTTCTGAAAGGTCTTCCTGTCTCTGCTCTTGGCAGTATGTTTACAGGACATCAGCCGAGTCTCTTTTTCTCTCCCCCTTAAAAATACGAAACCTTACAAACATTCATCAGGATACACAAATACTAAATGTTCAACCCAAGCTTTACATGCGTGCTCTTGTCTGAACTTTGGTGTGCTCCCCACAAATCCATGTGTGGCTAATTGATCTCATGAGAATAGTATTAAGAGGTGGACTCTTTAGAAAACAATTATATCATGAGGGTGGGCCTCATGAGTGGGATTAGTGTCCTTAAAAAAGAGGCTCCAAGGATCTTGTTGCCCTTCTGTCATATGAGGATACAACTAGAAGGTATCATTTATGAAGCAAGAGTGTGTACCAGACACCAAGTACACTGGCACTTTGATCTTGGATTCTTCATCTTTTACAACTGTGAATGATAAATTTCTATTGTGCATAAATTACCCAGTCTAAAGCATTTTGCTATAGCAACAACAGACTAAAACATTGTGTGAGGACCACCTGTGTGAAGCTGTAGACCACTTTTAGTGTCCCAGAGGTTGTTCTCCCACTTGCGGCCACGCTCGGCTAATAATTCCTAAATATAAGTTTCATGACTTATTAGCATATGAGGTGTGATAAAAAATACAGTGAATGCTTAAATATTTTGGAAGCTTAGTAAAAGACACATTGCCATTAATCCTCTTCAAAATATTTCCTTGTGTTAAACACCCTTCTCCTATCATTCTTGCTACTTTCAAAGCAGTTCTGGAGGTCTTCTTTCATGAGTGTCTTTAGATTGTACTGTCTTCACTGCTTTGATATACTGAGTTGATTCAACATGTGTATGTTTAAGTAGGTAGAAATCTTGAAGACATAGGGGTAGGTAGAGAATTCATGAACAAAAATCAAACCACAAGGGAAATACTTCCCAGAATCAGTAACTGGGATCTCATCTTATTAAAAAGTTTTTGCATGTCAAAAGAAATCTCCAACAGAGTAAAAAGAAAACCCACAAATTGGGAAAAAATTTTAGTCAACTGTCCCTCAGACAAAGGGCTTCTGTCTAGAACATAAAAAAATCAAACCCCCGAAATCCAAAGACCCAATCCAAAAACGGGCATCTGAGATGAATGTACAGTTCTCAGATAAAGAAATACAAATGGCACATAAATACATGAAAAATGTTCAGCATCATGGGTCATTGGAGAAATGCAAATTAAAACCACACTGAGATTCCATCTCACTCCAGAAAGAATGGCCAGGATCAAGAAAACTACCAACAACAAATGCTGGAGAGGCTGTGGGGGAAAAGGAATTCTTCTGCACTGTTGGTGGGAGTGTAGACTGGTGCAACCACTATGGAGGTCAGTCTGGAGATTCCTCAGAAAGCTGGGATTGGAAGTCCCATTTGACCCAACTTTTCCACTTCAGGGCATATTCCCAGAAGAACTAAAAGCATCATATCACAGTGACATATGTGCACCCAGGTTTATAGCATCATAATTTGTAATAGCCAGATCTTGGAAACAACCTAAGTGCCCATCATCTGAGGAATGGGTAAAAAGATGTCGTATTTTTATACAATGGAGCACTACTCAGCTATAAAGAATGATCACATTGAGATATTTATAAGTAAGTCAATGCAACTTGAGAGCATACTCATAAGTGAAATAAATCAAACTCACATGAGTAAATACCATATTGTTTCCCTAGTGTAAGAAATGGTAAGAGTACATAAGATACAAAATCCTCAATAAATATAATGAAAGGGGAAGAATCTTCTCAAACGGGAAAAAAATAATATCTCAGGGAAAAAAGAGCAAGAAGAAAAAGGAAAAGAAAAAATATCTAAATTTGTATAGACACACTTAGAATAGCTAAGATGACTGTGCTGCAAATCCTATAAGTTCGTAGAACAAAGCAGTTAATATTCATAGGACTGGAACATAGGATTTGCATGTTCGTGTCAGGTGACCTGAGGAACTCTTGAAGATCACTATGTAAAATATCAGCCTTAGTTCTGTTCCTACCACCGTGTTTTGAAGGCCTTAGGGTTATTGTTTTGGGCTCTTTGCTATTGTTATTTATTGCCTTTTTTGTTTCTTATTTTTCTAGTAATCTGTTTTGTTTTTCCTTCTAACGCAGAAAGGATAAGTATATATGTAGAGGCTTATAAATGCCTAGAACTTCAAAAGAGTTTATGAGAATCGATTATATTATGTGTGATGAAATGAACAGCTGTTTTGAAGAAAAACAGACATTATGGTATCCATTGCTATTTTTGTATCATCATACTATAAAATTCATCTTTTACAACTGTGAATGATAAATTTCCATTGTGCATAAATTACCCAGTCTAAAGCATTTTGCTATAGCAACAACAGACTAAAACATTGTGTGAGGAATGTTTTGTATTGTTTCATTTCATCATACGTGAAGGTGTGGACAGCTATTTTGAAGAGAACAAGAGACATTGTGGCAGCCATTTTTAATTTTCAGATTGTCTGTTTTGAAGGCCTGTAATGCTTCATTACTCTGTTTTGATCAGTTTTGTATGAATTCGTTGTGTGTGAAGATATGGACAACCATTTAGAAGAAAACAAGAGACATGATGGTAGCCACTGTAGCTCTCCTGTTGTCTTGTTTTGAAGTCTGTGTCACTTACATTGTTTTCTTCTGATCTGCTTTTTGTTTTGTTTTGTTTTGTTATGTTTTACCCTTTTTTAAAAAAATAAAATAAAAATTTAAACAAATGTGTATGCTTGATGGTCATTTTAATGTCGGGGAGAGCCAAACTTCACGCAGTGCCAGATCCTGTGATAAGATGGATGAGGACACACTGCTGTTTTTACGAGCCCGCCTTTCCCTTGGGTGACTCTTGGTAGCAACACTCACTACAGAACTGCTTTAGGAAGCAGTAAGCATGTGGGGTGAGAGTGTTCAAAGTGAGGGAGACTGTCTTGAGGGGAATTAATGGCAATGAGTCTCCTGCTGTAGTCAACTTTTTTCGCTTAAACAATCACTGTGTATTTTGAGCATAACTCACAGATGATTGCTGCTTTTTTGAACTTCACGTGAATGGAGGAACACTGAATATAACCTTTTATGTTTGGTTTCCTCCATCTCCCTGACAGCTTGGTGAAAATCATTTATTATATTGTAAGTGCTGAATTTTGCTGTTTTTATTGCTGGGCTATGTTTCATTGTATGAATATATCATTATTTATCCACTGAACACTTGGGTTGCTACTGTGAATAAATATGCTCTGGATGGCTCCATACGTTCTTCTTTGGTGGCCACAGCCATTCTTTCTTACAGGTATATCTGCAGAAGCAGAAACCCTTGGTCAAAGTGCTACATGTGCTCAGCTTTAGTAGATTCTGTCACTTAGTTTTCCAAACCGGCTCTACCAAATCACACGTCCACAAAAGACATTAAGATTCTCTTCCTCCACATCTTTGCCAACACTTTCATTTTAGCCATTGCTTAGAGTTTCAGTCATTTTAAAAATTGAAAATCAAAGCACAATATTTTCTTGCTTAAAATTCCCCTGTGGCTCCTCTGCTTTTCGGGGCCAGGTCTCTGTACCCCCTGTCCACACCCCCCTGCCCCTCACCTTCCTGCTTTGTGCCCCTTCCCAGGCTCTCCCTCCTTGGGACACCTTCTCTGTCCTCCCAGGCCTGAGTGCTCAGACAGTTGGTCCAGTGCTCTCTCATCGACTTGAATTTCTTCTCAGACGCACTCTCTGTAGGGACAGCTCTGCCTCTGGCCACCTCCTGTATCTCTCTCTCTCTCTTTACCTGGATTCATTTTCTTTCCTAATCCTTAGTTCCTCACTCTGTGTCCTAGATTCATTGACTCACTTATCCTTGGTGTCCCTTGATAGGATTCACATCCATGAGAGCAGAGATATCTTCCTTCCCGTTTGTCACTCTGTACCCAGGGTCTGGTGTCCGAGCTGCAGCAAGCCAGCTAATCCATGGTCCAGGGACATTTCTGGATCCACAGTGATCCTTTCTCTCCTAAGTGATTTTATTCCATCACGTCTTACAGCAAAGAACTTGCTATTTTCTTCCACTTTTCTGTTATCTCACTGCCATCTTTCTTCTTTTCTACTCAGTTCCTTTGCAGTTTCTCTTTCTTTCTTCCTCCTCTCACTGCTGGACACTCTGGGCTGTCAGAATCATGGGCTGCGCTTGGCAGGTGAAGATTCTCATTGGAGGGAGCAGGCCAGAGAGCAGAGCAGCTGATGCTTCACAAGATAATCCGCGATACATCTTGGATGTAGCTGATGGGTTTTGTAGATGTTCTCTCTCCTCACAGCTCCTGCTACCTCCTCCCTTTTCTCCATACCTCCAACTACGCAGTGTACAGCAGAGTCCGCTCTGGACCACACCGTCCCACCCAGAGACAGCTGCAAGCCCTGCCTTCCCAGATGGCGAGCAGCCGGAGCCCCGGGTCTGGGAGAGGGACTTGGAAATACATTGTGGAAAGTCTAATGAGAACCAAAGCGGCAGATGAATATTTACCACTCCGCCACCGTGGGCAAGAGAGCAGCGTTCCAAATTGCTCATCATATTGGAGTCTGGCAGGGTCATTAGCATATTTCCAATGAACCCTAGAGAGAAACAAGAAAATAACATATATCTGAGGGACACTGTGTCTCTTTTGTTTAAACAACAATAACTGGAAAATATGAGTTAGGTCCCCTGGAGAAAGGAGAAGTTTGGAACTCTTCTGAGATGATGGAAGAATGGGGCTAGACTAGAAGGTTAAAATGAAGTTCCAAGTCTAAAAAGAGCAACGATTCATCTTTGACAACCTTGGCTGCAAAAAGTAGCACCGTCCAGGTAGAATCCTCTTCTGTTGGTGCCCTGACATACAGAGGTGGGAAGGGACAATGGGCGTGTTTGCTTGTGACCAGATGACCAAGTGGCAATCCACGGAGACAAAGGAGACCTGTCTATGGGTCTCCAGGCAGACTTAGGTGAGTGGCCCTGGCAGGCTCATGTCTAATGGTAAGGTGCAGAGCACACATTATAAGCATCTATCTCATCACCGCATGACTATGCTTATAGATAAATTTATACACAAAGTCACAGAGAAGCACAATTGCACAAAAAATGATTTATACAAGTGTGGATTTATTTTGGCCATTCTGTTCTCTACTTTAGGGCGTTTAGGTTGCTCCTAGCCAGAAAGTCCAGGCAAACATCAGTCTTGCCCTTGTTGGTCTCCTGCCCTGAGCTCCCTGTGTGTGGGTGACCCTAGTGCACGCACAGTTTACTGTGCCAGCCTCGGCATCTCCCGTGGCTACTATTAAAAGCCACCTCCTCACCCTTTTTTGTCTCCTGGTGTGCTTTGCAGCTCAGCAGGGGAAAGGGGACTCAATCCCGTGCAAAGGAACTGGACGGATTCTAGAAGCTATTTTTCTTCTCCTGATCTCCAAGGACGTAGTTTCTTGTTCTCTCCTTCTATGAGGAAGCACTCGATGGTTGGTGCTGTAACCGCACTATTGTGATTGCGTGGGAACAGCCCTAAGGACAAGCAGAAGCGGCCCCAGAGCCCAGATGTTGCTGGGTGGCTGCAGCATCTCACATTGCCTCTTTCTCAGCTTCTGCTTAGGTGAAAATTGATGTTACCTGAGTCCCTGTTAGTCACACATTTTGTTTGGTGCTGGAAGAGAGCACTAGCAATAAACGACCCCATGCATAGTTTGCTATGCATTAATGAAGGTGTAATTGTACACTGTATTTTAGGCTCCTCCAGGCTTTCTTTTGTTAGTGGATAAAACACAAGTTCCTACCTTGGCCTACCAGGCTAGCTCAGTGGTTGCCTCCCCTCTCGAAGACTACTCAGGGCTTACTCTATGTCTCCCCCACATATCCTCCTCTTTATTTTCCTGTTTATTGGCATTGCCAAGCCCTACCTCAGGACCTTTGCATGTATGGTTCGATTAACCTATTTTCATCTCTCTGCATTGACTTTAAAGTTATTCACTAAAGATGCCCTCAGTTACTTCCTTCTGCATTATGCAATCTAACGCAGATGCCTCATTTGATTCTCTCTGCAGTTCCCTGCTGTTTCCCAGCATGGCTGTAGCCAAGTGGCTGAACTGTGTGGTCCAATTTCCTTCAGAAGGCAGGGGTGAGACTAAAGCTGCCTTCCCTAGGCTGCCTTACAGCCGTGCAAACAGCTGAGATTCTGCAAGAGGACTCTCTATGAGAAGTGGGAAGATTCTATCTGGTTGGCTGGAATCCTGGCAGAGGACTTGTGATTTGCACCTTGACAAAGGCAGATATTCCTCTGTGGCCTCATGCTGCAGCGGGGTGTGGACTTTGGAATCCAAGTCCAGCAGTTGTTTCTTTAAGTCTCTTCAGAATATGAAGCTAACTACACTCTTCGCAAACCTGTGTTATGGCTTGGAGCTTCAGTGTCCCCAAAACCTCCCATCTCAAAGGTTTTGTCCTCACCTTGGGAGCTGGAGGAACCTGTCCGAGGTGTGGTCTGGTGGAAGGAAATGAGGTCCCTTAGTTTCATGCTGTGAAGGGGATTTTGGGACCTTGTCTCTTCCAACTCTCTCTCTGCATACAAACTCCATGAGGTGAGCAGTTTCCCCACCATCTACTGCCTGCCATGAAGAAAAATCTCTGAAACCTTGAGCCAAAATAACCATTTCCTCCTTTTAAGATGTTTGTCCCAAATACTCTGTTGCAGTGGTGGAAAACTGACCAACACAATCTGTTTCTACTTAAATGGTCTAGAAATAATCCTGTGGTCTGTAATTTAAAACTCCGAGCCCTGAAGCAGAACTCATTGCCATTTAAAATCACATCACTGGGGATTTAGCTCAGTGGCATAAGCACCTCCCTGGCAAGCGTGAGGCTGTGAGTTCAACCCTCAGTACCGCAAAAAAAAAAAAGAAGAAGAAAAGAAAATCACATCACCATTTACACATTTGCTGGTTCTCTGGTGTCTCTGCCTAACCTCTATGCCCTGTCCCCTTAGCACAGGAATGGCACATGTCTGGAGCTTTGCATTTATCAAATGGACAAGGAGGTGAATGGGAAAACAGTAATAGACACTGCATATAAAGTTGTGAGAAAATTAAGTCCCGAGGTCCCTTATTTGATATTTTAAACCCTGGTTTTGTATAAGAAGCCAGAGCCAGTTATTCAGAATGAATTTTCAACTTACTTGACTCACCCGGTAATGATAGTCAAGTTAGGGAAACTAGAAAGACTGAGGACTAAAGAACATGAGTTCCAACTGTCATTAAACAGGATCATTGTCCTAACTATAATGCTGGTGTTTTCAAAAGATACAAGTTCTCCTTAAGGCAAATTTCCCAGAGACTTTCCTGTACCTCCCGGGGGGCATATCACAGTCTGGGGTGCTGTGGCAGCCACTCAGGTCTCTCCCACGATCCCAGGGTGCATCCTTGATTAGCCACTCTCAGGTCCACGAGGGCAGAAGCCCACTTCCAGCATGACTTATTTATGTGTACGCATTTCTATAAATGCATGATCCCTATCTTTTTTGTCTCCTGGTGTGTGAATAAATATATTCTCTACGGGCTGTAGACTTCTCGGTGAAGTCTTCCTTCTCATTGTTGAGGGCTTCCTTTCTTCTGTGCTGTTTCCCCCCAATACTGAAAATACTGACTAAGTGTTGTCTCAGCTTGGCCCCCAGCTGCCTGGGTTATCCCTGAAATTCCTGCTAAATGCTATGCTCTGTGGAGTTGCTCCTGGCTGCCTGCCTCTTACCATTGTAATAATTGGAGAGGGAGGAATGAGCGTTGAGGGGACCGGAGGAAAAAGGATAGAAACTACCCGCTTCAGAAAACCACCCAGAAAGATCACCCCAGGCAACAAGACAGGATGGTGCCCGGCATTTCTATCTGCAGCTGAGTGTTCTTATCCAAAGTCTGGCGCTGATCAGAACAAACGTGTTCCTGCCTTGCTTGTTTACATCTAATCCTGCTGTGAGTGTGTCTGTAAGTTACACGAATGGGTATGAGATTCCATCTGTAGTCCAGCATCATCTCACTTCATTTTATCTGACACGTGATGGGCACAGGAAGCAAGTGTATCCTTCCTCTTCTCCTTTTGTTATGCCTCGATATCTATAATTGGCCTTTTAACTTTAGGAGCTTCTGTTAGCCTAGAGATTGCTCCACTCTCATTCTCTCTGCAGTGGTGCCTGGGATCCCTCCTTCTTGGAGAGTTTACCTGTGGTCCACAGCAGAGGACCCTGCATCTTCTCAAGTCCCACCACTACGCCTGTTTTTTTCCCCAATGCGCATTTGCACACACATGTTACTACAGGCCTGGGATCCCCAAGGATCTAGAAATCTCTGCCTCACACCTGGGGCATAAAGCATTAGCGGAAGCCGCAGAGCTAAAGGTAGGTTTCCTTTAGTGACAAGAGTGTGACAGGAAGCTGAGCTAGTTAGAAATATTATAAGCAGTCAGACAGGGCTAGGCCCTGGAAGAAGCTGGCACAGAGGACCAGATGTCTGGTGACCTTGGAGTAGACACACACCTCTTGCTGTGGGCCAGATCTCAGGACAGAAGGCAAAAGAAATGCAAACACACCCTTGTAAGTATAATCCTTATGAATTAAGTATGGATCACTTTGAGAAGCCAGGAGTCACCTTCCCAACCCCCTACAGAAAAAGTCATTGATCTGTAAGATGCTCACTTGCTATGTCTCGCTTCCCCATTTGTCCCTGATTTGATCAGTTTTACCTGAACAATTAAACTTATTGGTTGATCATAGCTCTGTCTCACCTCATGTCCCTGTACCTCACGAGTTCCCAGTTTTTCCCACTTTAGACCCACCTCACCTCATGATTTTACTCTATAAAAATCCCTGGCAACCCACTTGAGACCCCTTCTGTCTCTCAGACAGAAGCTTTCTTTCTCTTAATAAATATTTCTACTCTTAACCTCCGTTGTTCCTAAAATTCATTCTTTGATTTTGGAGAACATGAACTTGTACAGGACATATAGTAGGTTGAGAATTTCATTCCCTTGTATCAAGAGCACAAAGAGCGACACAGAATTGGCAGATGGCACAGACAGGCAGGACTCTGGAGCCCTGGGAGTGGACTGGGGAAGAAGAAGTGATAATGGAGCCATTAAGAAAGATGGTGGGAGATGAACCCAGTTGTTCTGAAAGTCCTTCAAGTCAGAATTCCTAAGCCTCCTAAAATACGTTGACCTGAAAAGGGTTAAACAAAGTTTGCCTTTAGGGCCAATGTTTTTCTTTTCATTTAAAAATTTGATTGCTTTTGTCACGTAATGAGAATGCCTAAAATGTACTCTTAACACTTTTAAAAACTGTAGTAAGTTATTGTTGAATGTGGTCACCATGAAATAAAATGCATCTCTAAAATATTCCTTTTGTCCAACTAGACGTGTAGATTTTAAAAGTTATCACAAAAATATTTTTTAAAAATAGGTTGTGATAGTCATGCACAGTAGCTGAATTTAATCTTACTACAATATATGCATTTATTAAAATATCACACTGTACCCGTAAACATGTGATTAAGATTTGTCAACTAAAAATTCAAATGAAAATATAAATAAAAACTTAGTAGAAGTAGTATTTGGGTCATACAACAGAATTTATGAAACACATGTGTGCTTTGTCAGATAAAGATACCATCAGTGCTCTGGGCAATGAATACACACAGCAATGCTAAGCCCTACATCTCTGTTTTCCCTAACTTTTTACAATCCCCTGATATTCTTTTTGCAGAAACACATCTCTAGCAGAGTGAAAAGAAAACCTACAAACTGGGAAAAAATCTCAGTGAACTATCCCTCAGACAAAGGACTTCTGTCTAGAACTTATAAAGAATTAAAAAAAAATCACACCCCCGAAATTCAAAGACCTAATCCAAAAATGGGCATCCAAGATGAACACATAGTTCTCAGACAAAGAAATACGAATGGCACATAAATACATGAAAAAATGTTCATCATCATTGGTCATTAGAGAAATGCAAATTAAAACCACACTGATATACCATCTCACTCCAGAAAGAATGGCCAGGATCAACAAAACTACCAACAACAAATTCTGGAGAGGTTGTGGGGAAAAAGGAACTCTTCTGCACTGTTGGTGGGAGTGTAGACTGGTGCAACCACTGTGGAGGTCAATCTGGAGATTCCTCAAAAAGCTGGGGTTGGAGGTCCCATTTGACCCAGCTATTCCACTTCAGGGCATATTCCCAGAAGATCTGAAAACATCTTACCACAGTGATATATGTGCACTGATGTTCATAGCGGCACAATTTGTAATAGCCAGATCTTGGAAACAACCTAACTGCCCATCAACCAAGAAATGGATAAAAAAATTGTGGTATTTTTATGCAATGGAGTACTACTCAGCTATAAAGTATGATCACATTAAGATATTTATAAATAAATGGATGCATCTTGAATCTATACTCATAAGTGAAATAAATCAAACTCACATGTATAAATACCGTATTTTATGGAAATCATGGTTCACCATTATACTACTTTGATGACTTATGTCTTCATTCATTGGTTGGAATGGTTTTATTCTGTCGTTTGATCTTAATATATGTGATCATATGAATAGTTATTCTGAAGACAAGATAATATGGCAGCCAGTGTTGATTTAATATCATCTTGCTCTGAAGTCCTACCATGCTTTCGTTTTTCTATTACCATTGGTTCTATCACGTTGTGTCTTATTGGATTTTAATATGTATGATAGTAAAACAATATTTTTATGGAAAATATAATATAGCAGCCATTGTTCATCTTTGGTTATTTGGTTCAGAATGCCTTGGAATACTTCCATTCTCTTGAGTTGTTTTATTCTACTTTGTTATGTTTGACATTATTATGTGTAAAGCTAAGCTCAACTGTTTCAAAGAAAGAGACATTATGATAGCTACTGTTAATATCCAATTGTCTTGTTGTGCAGTGCTGTGTTGCTTACATTTTTTTGTTCTGATCTGTTTAGATCTGTCGTCTTTTGTTTTATTCTCTTTAAAAGAAAAAAAAAGAAACACAGCTTTCATGTTAGACACTGAAAAGAAGGCTAAAAATGCAGCTTCCTGGGAGAGTTGACTCATCAGTAGGAATGAGCTTCAGGCAAGTCATAAATGGTGACATCCAGTCACAAGAGCTTTAGAAAGGGAAAACACTGGAGCCTGAGGGTAGGGGCTGCTCAGCCCTCTGGGAAAGAGAGAAAGGGAGGGGAAGATAGTCTAAAAGCAATGCATTAAGCACTGCAAGATTTTTTCTAAATCTATTCTTGAGTTTCCTATCTATAGGGGGACAAATGAGAATTGTGGACAGCAGTTCCCCAAAGACTATTTTATCCCAAGCAAATGCATAGCCTTGTACAAACTGCTTCCAAGATGATAACATTAATAATTTATTGAGTGCCTATTAAGTCTATTGTGTACAGTGCTAGGACTGCGACTCAGAAAAAAATGAGATTTAGAGTTGACGAAGTTTGTGGCTGAGTGTGGAGAGAGACGAGAAATTAGGCAATTAGAAAACCACCCAAAAAGCATGGCCCTGTGATTCCAATTTGCTGTATCTTCCATAGCATCCTCTAGGCTTCTCGTAATTAAATTCAAACTAATTTTGGTGCAGTGATTTTCATTTATGCCACCTTTCTCCCCATACATTGTTAGCTTCCAGAGACTCATAGACTGCAGCTCATCAACACCACACACTGGCAGGTACTTGTCAGTAGAGAGGGTCTCTAATTTGCTATGGTTTGGCTGAACAGCTCTTTGACTTCACAAATGAAAAGCAATGTGTTGAGCAGACACTATAGGTGGAATTTTGAATTCAGATCTTGCCCCAGGTTGGTAGTATGTGGTCCAATGCTCTCATGTGGTGCTGGGCAGGCAGGGGACGCAGAGTTTTCTTCCTTAGAGAGCACAGATCACAGATCACCATAGGAAACAACTGACATGCTGCAGTGCACTGCATTGCTAAGCTACGGGGTGAGGTGGATTTGACTTACACTTTCAGTTCATGAAGTGCGTATTAGGATGCAACCTCATCGTAAATCAAGGAGCAGTTGTAATCGTGCAGCATTCAACTGACCGAGTAGATGATGATGGCTAGAAAAGAAGCAAGCATTGGGTGCTGCTAGGCTGTTCCATATTCTGGGAGTAAGAGGGGACTGATGGGGAAATGATGCTCAGGCTGGAAGTTAAAGGGGAAAGCGGTGATCAGCCGGGCAAGGAAAGGATAACTCTTTCAAGGCCCAGAGGTGAGAGGGTGGGTGCATCCCACAGGACTGGGAACTAAACTGCACAGCAGACCTGGACTCGCTGCTATCTCCGTGGGACTTTTACAAATTAGAAAACAGTGTCATCTCAGGTGGATAAATTGCAAAACCGCCCTCCATCTGGGCCAACTAAGCAGAACTGAGTCTTCCTGTGGGAGGACTGCATCTGCCCACTGTAATGGCGGGGGCAGGGTGGGTCTCACCTGGGTCCCTCCTCTGTCTGCACAGCCATGGCCATTGGCCCTGGGACTGGCGGAAGCAGGTTGCTGAGAGCTGGATACATGGCTAAGTGGGAGCCCCGACTCACAAACGGCTTTTGTGGCACCCTAAGGAGTTTGAAATTTACTCATGGGCAGTGATACCTTTCTGAAGAATTTTCCCCTGGGAGTGACTCTGGCAGAAGTGCACCCTGCTCTGGGACAGGCTGGGGTGGTGAGGATGCTGAGTCTCTGTGCTGATGGAATTTATAGTTCAGCGTGAAGAGGATGGCTGGGGAGGAAGGTAGGTAGGAGGTAGGAACTAGAGACAGGACACAACCAACCACCCTGAGAGGAAAGCAAGGTCATGTGTTTTCCAGAAGCAAAACGAAAGGCCGGAAGGCCAAGTGCCTTGCCCAAGACCACCTGGGTTCAATTCTACCTCTTGGGACTCTAGATCCAACACACTTGCGCTGCTGAGAGAAGATCAAAGGTTAACTAATGGGCTCTTACCTAAGATTGAAAAATGAGTATCGAAAAGACGAGAGCTGTGGCTTGTACATACACACGGGCTCATATACACCCTTAATCTTTCTCCACTCTTCACACTTATACACTAGTAAAACAAAACCCAACATGCTTTACTTTGAAAAAAGTATGATCGAGAAAATATTTATCAGAACATAGTCAATGGGAGCCAGGTGTCCATGCCTATAATCCCAGCATTTGGGAGGCTGAGCCAGGAGGATCATCATGAATTTAAGACCAACCCAGGCTACATAGTGAGCTCAAGGTCAGTCACAATTGTATAGTGAGACCCTGTTTCAAAAAAACCAAGATAAAAAGAGAAGAACATGGCCAATGGGTTTAGCTTTATCCCTGTATGTGTGTACTGACTACTTCATTCCATCCTTGGGAAAAACATTCCACAATCACAGACCTGGCCTCTCAACTTAGCAGGGTCCCTTGCAGATGGGGGTCCCAGAGCTGGGGAAAGCCAGTCTGGGTGTCTATTTTGGAACTCATGTGTTCAGGTAAGTGATTTTGCAAATTAATGTCCATCATCTCTTGTTTCCTTACTGCTTTCTAGGGAAGGAAACTCCATGTTCCTCTTAAATTTCATTATCCTGATCAGTAAAATATTCCCCCAAGTTCAGACAGAGTCATGTCTGGCAGACCAACTCTTCTCTGAGCCTCTGTTTAGGTGGAGATCAGAAACATATGTCTCTTCCTGAACTCATTACAACCCACTTCCTCTTATTCTTCAGCCTGTTTTCTCTGCTTATAAAACACTTATTTCTCTTCTCCAAAATACCTCTTTAAAAGCCTGGATATGAATTTTCAGAAAAAAAAGAGAGCTGCCAGTGGTAATTGTGATTCTCATAATTTGTGAGGTTCCTGTTGTTTTTGTTATTCTTGTAATAGTCACATTCTACCAGTTTGCTGCAAACACAGAGTTGTTGAATACTGAACTACACTGTACCCAGGGAAAACACAGCATTAAGGTACTGTGAGCTTCAGGTTACTACATTTTCATCAGTCAATCAACACCTAAGCCTGTCACATATGCATTTTGTTGAAAGGTATGTTGTGTAATATACATTGTTGATTTGTTAACATTGAACTCCTAGCCAACAGCACTGCAATTCATGTAGGGACAAAGTTGTTTTTTTGGTTTTTGGGTTTTTTTTTTTTTTGATAAGGCATATCACACACAACTTTGTATGAAGGGACTGTTATGGCCTGTCTGTAGATGTCTCCTCCTACCACCCTCACCAAAGTCTCATGGCCTCATAGGTGGGCCTCTTTGGAGGTAGCTGGATATAGGGTTGGTGTTGCTGGGATCGGGATGTGGTCAGTTCATGGTGCAATGGTAGGGTCAGGGGTATGAGTGCTACCTGCTGGCAGGTAGCCTAGGTAAGATAGAAGGGACAGAAAGAGTTGTGGTCATGGCTCGTCGCTTATCGCTGGTGCTGCTTGTCTTTGTGATGCCCCTCTGCCATGCCACCCTGCCTTGGAGCCAGCCAACTATGAACTGAAACCTCTCCAAACTGTGAGCTAAATAAACCATTCCTCCCTTAACTTTTGGTATCAGATATTTTGACTCAGCAATGAGAAAAGTAACTAAGACAGAATTTGGTACCAGAGAAGTGGGACTGTACCTGATGATGTGGTTCAGGAGTGTTTGGAGCTGGCTTGTGGGAAGAGCTTGGAAAAATTTGGAGATGTAAGTTGAAAAAGCAGCCCTGGAACACCTTAGGCTGTACTGTATGGGAGATTCTGGTCAGAGTGCAGAAGGCCAGAAGGCTGATAGAAATGCTCCTGGTAAAACCAGGCTCAGGAGATTTCTGTTGGAAAGAGACTGTTGGTTGTAGAATCCACAACATGCATATTATGCTGTGGCAGAAAGTTGTCTGCATTTTGCTTGTGTCTAAAGACTTAGCCTGAGACAGATGAAGAGCAGCAGACTAATTAATTTTGCAGAAGAAATGTCAAGGCAGTCTAATGCTGAGACCATGACATGGCCGTTGTTAGGGGCTGTTAGCCAAATTTATGTTGAGAATCAAGAGCAAAGATGTCAGCAGAATAATTTAAAACATTGTGAATTTGGCCAGAAAGGAAAATCCAGTAAATCTGTGGACTTCAAAGAGAACTGGAGAGATCTTGATTGCTGAGAAGAAAATGGATAATGGAAAAGATGGTCTGAAGGCCTCACAAAAACTAGCAGGACTCTACCTTTGCAGCCTCAAAATTGCTAAAAGACTTTGCTTGAAGAAGAGAGCCCCAGAACACCATGTTCCAGAATGGCTGTGGCTTGGAGAAGTTGTTTCTTGGGATCTAGTTCATGGGCACTGGATCCCTGCAGCCAAGGAAGAAAGAACAATGGCTGTTGCTCTGGCTGGCGGCAGACTTTGGCATCATCCACTTGGTGCTGGTTTTAGGTACATGCAGAATGCAAGAGTTGTGGGGTCAGGGAAGCATCCACCCAGAGTTCAGAAGGAGGCCTGGGAGGGTGCCCCTTGGAGAGCAGTGTGTGAAGCTCCACATGTGATGCCACAGGTACACTGGAGATCCCAGAAGTTTGGAGAAGCCAGGAAAGTGGATCATCTGAGGAAACTTGCCAGGAAAGAACAGTGACAGCCCTAGAGAGAAGCTGTGGGAGCTACAAACACCTACAGTGCTATAGGGGTGGAGCTGCCCAAGCCCTACGGGGTTACATTTCCTCACAGATTGCCTTGGGTGTGAAATAAATCAGACGCATATGTGTAAACATCATATTGTTTCCCTAGTGTAAAAAACTGAAAGAGTAAATAGGATCCAAAATGTATAATAGATATTGTAAAAGTGGAAGCAGAAGAAATGGTTTGATAGGAAAGAACAGGGATGAGGGAAAGGAGAAAAGAAAAAAGGGAAAAGAGAAGCAGTACAATTATAAGGTAGATAATTATACTACTAGCCTCTGTTAGCTCATCCAAAAGAATGGCTTGTGCTGTGACTGATCATTTTTTCATACCTAAATCTTGTAATCTGAGCAACTACTTTGATGATAACAATATGCAATATATTACCATTGCTAATCTCCTACTATATTGTTTTTGAAATTCTACATCATCATTTTAGTCCTTTTTTCATTTTAAAATAAAAAAAACAGCACATAAACACACACACAAGAAAAGATAGAAAGAAAGAAAGAAAGAAAGAAAGAAAGAAAGAAAGAAAGAAAGAAAGAAGATGTTTGCCATACTGGATTTAGGGCTTTGTTTAGTCTCATGCATTTCTATCCCCCATTTGTACCTTTTGGAATGGTAATGTTTATCTTGTCCCATTTTATGTTGGAAGTGTCTAACTTTCTTTTCATTTATAAAGGGGTCACTGCTAAGAATTGGCCTTAAACCTCAGTGGAGCATTTTGAACTTCAAGTTTTCAGCAATGTTGAAACTGATAGGACTTCAGTAACTCTTAAAGGTGGACTAAATGCTTTTGCATAAAGGGATATGTATAGGTCTTTGGGGGGGCAGGGGCAGAATGTTATGGCTTGTGTCTAAATGTCCCCCTAAATTTCCATGTGGTCACAGGTTCAGCTTTTCAGAGGTGGCTGGATCTAGGCTGTATAACGCTGGGATCAAGGATATGATGCTGGGATTGACTCATGGTGCAATGCTAGGATTAAGGATATAAGTGCTACCCATCTCAAGGGCAGCCTAGATAAAAGCATAATGGACAGAAAGGGATAGTGTTGGTGTATTATGGCTTATTTGCTTTCCTACCTTCTGCCCTCCACGAACTGTTCTTCCTCTGTAATCCCTGTCTGCCATACTACCCTGCCTTAGTGTCAGCCAATTACGGCTGGAAGCTGAACAAAATACAAACTGAGCAAAAATAAACCTTTCTTCTTTTTAACTTTAGGGGTAAGGTATTTTTGTTTTAGTAATGAGAAAAATAACTAACATGAGGACTAATTAGTTAATACTTCAGCACTATATTGGAGGACCATTTTAAACAGTAAAATCATCAAAGTAAGGCACAAAAATGTGAAAGACATGGCATGAAACATGACAAAAAGGACAAGGACATGAAGTATTGATAGCTGATATAAGACAGAATGTCACCTTGTCCTGTCTTAGGTGGGCACATGCATGTTGATAGTTCAAAAAATTATTTTATCACTCTGTGTATGCCCATGAATTACTCTGAAAATGCTGAGATTGTGGATTTAGAAATTATAAATACATTTTTGCAAATAGGTAATTTGGTAAATAACCGAATGTATGGATAATGAAAACCTACTGGTTCTCCTCTCTTAAATAGTGGAGTTTGTTGCAGATGGTAAAAGGAAAGGGTGAAAGATCCTTGGAGACCTAGCAGTGTTTTGAAAATGATTTTTCCCAAGGCACAGAACCAAAGCAGTAGTCAACTGGCCTAAGGTAGAGCACGTAACTCCTGTGGCTCCAGCAATCCGTCTGCAGCTCCTTTCATGTGGAAAACAACTTGACATAGCATGTGAGCCTTGTTAGCATGTAAGTGTAATTATATTTTAACAAAAATAGATCTCTGGCCTTATAACAGGCCATGAGATTAAGCGTCCGGAATTGGCTATGAGTTCTCAGCCATCTAACTCTGGCCTTCTAGCTCCGACTGCAGCACTGAGTTCTTGTTCGGGTGGAGAATTGAGCGCTGCTAATGCAGAGACTCCTGGGAGCCACAGTCCTTCCTTGGTATTTTAACTTTAGGGGCCAATGACCTATCAAAGCTCCAGTTTGTCTCTGCTAGAGTCAAATCCATAGTTAACCAACAAAGATGAAAGAACTGATTTAAAGAAACAGGAAAAAAAATCTGATGGAAGAAGAAAATCTGTTTCATACTCATTTTATTGTTCCCTCCATATGCATTTATTGTTCTGGTTTGACTTTTAAAATTCCTTTTCTTTACAACTAGGAGTTAGCTATAAATCAGTTTCTAGATACGTGTCCTCATCCTGTACGGAGAAGCAAAGTGAAAATATTTCCACGGCTCCTTAGACAGCTATTGTGAAAGAAAACACGTGGCCTGTAGAGTTACAGGTTGAGTTTAAAAACATATTTTATTAAACAGAAAGGGAATGGGTGAAATTTAAAGTAATCTTGATTTTGCTTTCTCGCAACAACTTTCTTGTCTGATTTACTGCTTTGATTTTTACTCTCAAATACTACTTAAGCACAAATGGTAACTCCTTCTTGGTAGGTTTTCGTCTCTTGCAAAAAATTGATGCATTTGATGATGAATGGACATTAAATCACATGCTAGTGATTTTTCTTTTTATAGAAACTTAAATGCTACTGTCAGAAATTCCTGGTTGTTACCTTGTCAGATATGTTTAAAAACAGGAAGAGCAACAGTGGGAGCAGGAACAACCAAAATTCAGGAGCTTAAAACCATAAAGAACTCATTAACATTTGGATTAAACAGAAGAAATGATGAAATGGTGACCTCTTACTATGAGAGAGTAGTTTGTATTTTTATATAATCCTTTAGCATATGAACTATAAGTATGCAGTACAGTTATACAAGGTATGTATGTATGTCAGTATCTATTTATCTATCTTCTGGAAACCTGATTATAGTTTCTACCAATATATATATATGACAGGGTCACCCAGAGGAAACATCTGTTTATTTTTTATTATTTTTAATATTTTTGTGGTGTGGCTATAGAACCTGGTGCCTTCACACTGAGCTCCTCTCCCCAACCTTTTTTTACATTTTCTTTTTAAGTCAGAATCTTGCTAATTCGCCCAGACCAAATTTGAACTTTCAACCTGCTTTTTACTTCCAGAATGCTGGGATCGCAGGCAGATGCCAATACACCCAGCTCTATAGCTGGGTTATGAAGTTTCCTTTTTCTTAAGACCATAAAATGTCCAGAAATCAAATAAATAGGGGTCATGCAGTTGCCCAATGACATGACCAGAATGCTCATAAAATTCAAAGAAGCTGAGTCAGATCATTTCTACAGGATGAATCCGGCCCTCTCCACATTCAGCAACTTGTGGAATGCAGCAATCTCTTCTATCTGCCCTGAGCCCAGCAGCCTGGTGTGTGAAGCTCATCTTTTATCCTCTCTGCCTTCCCCTAAAGTCTTCGTGTTTTCATTATTTGAAGAAAAATGTATGGCTTTCTTAATTAAAATGAAATTGTGTCTATTAAAATGTAGTGGGTCCTAATTGATTCTTTCAGTCAAAAGATTAATAGACTAAAGGAAAGTGTTGTAAGGTAAGAATTCATGATGTAGTTTATTAACCACAGCTATTGAGTCAGGCAGAGGATTTTCCAGTTATTTGTTGATGAAAGGTTTTTGGGTGCAGACTTCAGAGCAATGACACAATCAACAGAATGTTCTTGGAAAGACTGCCGCAATCTTTTTTCTCTTTCTCTCTGTTCTCATTAGTGGAAAGAGGGGCAGGTCGCTTTCAGCAGGATTAAAAGGTCAGACAACTTGGTAGAGGAAAGACTGCACAAGCCTTTAGAAAGCTGTTATCTCAGGATCGGCTAGAAAACAATCTGGGAGCTAATCCTCTGGTTGGATCCACAGAAAAGCTGACAGATTTAGGAAGCACTTTTTTTCTCTGCACAGGAGCTATTTCTAACAAAGCGATAACTTTCAATTTGCTTTCATAGTTTTCCTGTGTTACAGGACCTGAACGCTTTGTAGCTCTCTCTCTTTCTACGAGTATTTTCTGTCTTCAAACCTTGCCCTTCCAACTCTATCCTTATCTTTTTTCTGGTCTCGATCATTTTTTAAACTTGTTTATAAATCTGGTGTCTCCCTGAAGCCCTTCTATCCTCCAATAGTAAACAAGACTTCACTAGTGCAGAGGGAAGACAAGACCAAGGTACAGAGTATCAGTACTAGAGAGAACCTGGGAAACCATCTGGTCTACCCGCTTTCCTTCACCATTTGTAAATGAATGGAATTCATGAAGTTGTTCAGTGTCACAAATCAGCTAGAGACTGAGGCAGGATGGGACTCAAGGCTGCTCCATCTACACTGCCTCTTAATAGTCACTGCAGATCGACCACAAAGTGCTTTCAACAGTTTACTAACTGAAGACAGCGTTATCATTACTACACTCATCCCTTGGTACCAGAGGTGGATTGGTTCCAGGATCCAGCAGATACCCAAATCCACAGATAATCAAATCCCTTTTAGAGAATGTCGTAGTGTTTGCATGGAATTTACACATATCCTCCCGTATACTTTCAATCATCTCTGTGTTTGTAATACCTGATGCAATGAAAACAATATGCAAAAAATTGTTAAACTATTGTTAGGGAGATGATGGCAGTAAAGTCTATCTGTGTTCAGAAGTGATACAATTGTTGAAAAGCATTTTCAATCTGCAGTCAGACAGAGGTGTGGATGTGGAACCCGTGGCTACAAATGGAGCTGGTGGTGTCAGTACGATGCCACTTCAGTGACACCCAGTGGCACCCAGGTTGGCTTGAAAGTTAAGAGCAATGGGTATGTGTTTTACATACAGAGTCCCAGGATCAGTTACTGTGCTACAAAGGGGAAGTGGACTTGTCACCACGTCAGGGCCAGTGTCACAGGACACCTCTTTCTGCTCCTCATTGCTGCCTTTTTTGAGTTGCTTTTTCCTGGGAGACTGATTAACTCAGAAATTTGGGGGAAAACCCAAATTGCTAGTGTAGGTATAACAGAAGTCTACATAGTGCTAAGGAAAAGGAGCCACATAAAGGCTGCTGCTTTGCAGGGGGAACTGACTATCCTCCTCCTGTCCTGGAAGCTCCTTTTGTGACTCATGCTTCTTGGTCATTAGTCGCAGAAGGCTTGGGCCCTCCCAGGTAGTTGTACCAGTGTTAAGAAGCTGATGCTTGATAAATGATGCTGAATGCACTTTGCTACTACACTTTTTTTTTTTTTGCAGTTGGAAAAACTTCCTGATATCAAACTTTAGAATAAAGCACCACCTTGTGGTCTAATGCATTTATTAACATGGCAAAATGTGAGAGCGGAAACTGGAAATGCTCCCTCAGCTGGCAGAAGAGAAGCCAAGGTCTGGAAATCGAGACTTAAGTGGCTGATGGGAAACCAGAGATCCCAAGGTGTCTCTCTGCTGCTTCTCAGGACTCTTGGGTCAGTTAACGATGTGTCTTTTCCTGGGCCTGAGTCCCATGTTCCTGACGTTAATATATTACCCAAATCTCATGACATAACCAATTTAATTTGTTTGAAAAACCTTTTCAACATTACAAGGCTTATCACTTCACTTTGTAAGTGAGGAAATTGAGACTGACATCACCTAGTGGCCCATCACACATGGTAGTGCGTGGACTGGAAGTCAAGTCCTTTCTGAAACAAGGCTTCTCTGGCTTTGTTAACCCCTAAGGCCGAATCCAAGACAAATGTCCATTTCAGGATTCCAAGGGGACTCTGGGTCTGTTCCACCCTAAATCACAGCTCCTAGAATTCTGTAAGAATTTACTTGAAACACTAGAAGTGACCTGTTTTCAAGGTTACACTGGTCAGGAAGGTGGGGACCTGAAATTGGACACTTCACTGATGATCTTTCACTTTCTGAGGGAACAAGAACCCAACCAGTTAGGGAATAACTTCGAGTTTTGAGGATAAGCCGGAGAGCAAGTGGGCAGGCCCTAAATCATTTCACTAGGAAACAAGCCAGAAAAGAGATGTCTGAGAAATATTCACCAGGACAAGGATAATGCCTTCTATGTTCTTCTAAAAGTAATTGTTTTGTCACACAGGTTGTTTCAAAAGGAGGGTTGGAATATCTCTTTGACCGGTACATACGTAGTAGTGACAGAAGTGAAATAATAATGGAAGGAGACCTTTCTCTGACCCTCTACCAACGACACCTAAGTCTCCTTGGCTAAGTCATCTCTTCATGTCTGAGTCTCGGATTTCTCATTTATAGAGAGGGAAGTTGCATTACAGTAAAGAGTAAGTGGTTTTAAAAAGTACACTATGCAACTTTATGGAAAATGTGAGTCAGGAAACTCCGGTGTCTCTGTTTCCTTAGAAAGCCTGTTCTGCTCTTACTTCCTTTCTATTTTCAACTGAATCTGCTGATAATTTAGGTAACACAATGACTTTCACACACACATGATGCTTGATAACATTGTTTAGTTACAATGATTTGGGGGACTGTACCTTGATCTCTGTTTCCTCCAAGGAGCAAAATTCATGGTGTTCAAGACTCCCCATCTCCTTTCCATACAGCAAAAAGAATGATGGAAGTATTTTAAAGTAGCCTAAAAAGAGGAAGCTCCACTAGGTTTTGCCTTTCCTTGAGTGTAGCATGCAACAGCAAGGACATGCCTGTTGGTTTCAGAGCCTCTCCCATTCTATTTCCTTCTTTGATTTCTCACTTTGGATCTCTTTTTGGTGAACCATTCTCTCAACAGATAATTTGCACCGAAGTAGACACCAGTAGTAATCTAGGGTTCTCCAGGAGAATTCTCTCTGCCACTCTGAAATTCTATCTGCTCTCTGTTAGAGCCAGAGGTGGTATTTGAGGATTTGAAATGTGGCTAGTATGTCTGATGGGACAATTGTAATTTCACTGAATTTTCATGTGTTTAATTTTAAATTTAAACAGGTGCATGTGGTTCCCTATTGGACTGAAATTCTACAGCACTGTGATTACACAGCTTTTTGTTGCAAATATTGTGTGGCTTCCCTAGGTCATACCTTACAGAGGTAACTTGAACTCTGGTCTTGCAAGAGAGCTTTTAAAGGGTTGTTTTGCTATGTCGCTGTTCTTGAAACCAGGGTTTCATAAAAATAATGACCTTTCAGTATTTGTGGAATGTCTTCTTTCTCTTGGGTGACTGAAAATTTTCTTAGCTAACTTCACACTGAATAGTAAAAAAACCCTGATCACGCCATATGAATTAAGCTTATTCCTTGGTTCCAAGTAGAAAGACGAGTAATTTTTCACACTGCAGCTTTTTCTAGTCAATAGGATAAATATGAATGTACCTCGTATAATACCTTCCAGTTAATGAATAGTTCTGACATCAATCAATAATAAAAACATTCTCTTTTTAAAATTAGGGCTTGATGTGTATGTTTCCTAAATTATCTGATACAAAAGATGAGGGGGAAGGGTGTGAAATTGTGAATGCTTTACTATATAACTACTGTCAGGTGTGCTTCTAGAATAGCATTTCTTAACTGAGACAAAATTGGTAACATTATCCCCACTTATCTCAAAATAAAACCTTTTATCCTTCAAGAATATAAAGATGTTCTCAGGTAGGCTACATTCCCGAGGAACTAATATCTAACATGGAAAAAGAATAAAAAGTCTCACAAAATTGTTAACCATGTTGATAAATAGATGCTTATACTACGAGCGCATGGCTAAGTTTGAGATGTTGTGAGTGACATCCAGTGAATGAGAGATCCTGGATTTGATGTGGAATGGAGCAGTGGGGCATTGAGTGTCTCTCCTTACAGTATCTGCTAAGGGCTGAACCATGCAATAACCCTTCAGCTCTGCGATGCTCTTCTTTCCTGGTGGTCTTCCACAGACATTGCTATGCTGTGTCATTGGAGATCTATCTGAAGAGTCCTTCACCTACTGTTACACTTGGTGCATGCAAGCATCTCTACTCTAGTCTGTATCTTACAACACCAGACTACGTTTCCTGGGAATGAGTGTTTCTCAAATTCTCCAAGACTTACGAATAGAAATCAACCTCTGGTCCTTACAAGAAAAACCAAAGTGCTATAAGAAACCAAATTAAGGTGTTTCTTGTGAGACCTGTGATTCTATTTCCCTGTGATTAGATTTTGGTGGTAGTTTGGGCTTGGTGGGGGGTTATCTACCTTCTACTGGTATGTTAGTACATTTTTGCTATGACAACACCAGGCAGTGTCAGAATAGGTTCATGCCACAAGGCCTGTGTCCCCTGAAAGAAAGAGGTCATCACTTCCCACTCAGTTCCCACTCAAGTGGCTACCAACTTGGCTCCCACTCAACAGGGATGTTTGTCTATGTGAGATAGGAATTGCCACAAACTCGGTGAACTTGAGATCTTGAGGAAGTTGGTCAGAAGAGGATTTGTCAGAGAAGATGCAGAATGAGAAACCTTTTCCAGGGTTACCCAGGACAACCCTCAGAGTGTGGGGTGTCCTTATGGGAGGAACATCCATTGAATTTCACCAGAACTGAGGTTGATACAGCTGTGGTTAAACCAGGGATGTACAGCTCTTTCCGGAAGAGAAATGGAGACTTCTTCTATTTCAATCAATCTGACAGCCTGGACATCTGGACATAACTTTATAACCACAGAAGCAAAATTAGTGTGTCTTAGCCCTTTTTCCATTACTCTTACAAGACAGTTCCACCTGGTTATGTATCAAGAAAAGAGGCTTAGGAATGATGCCACTTTTGTAGACTGAAATTCCAAAATTAGTCAGTTTCACTTGTTTGGTTTCTAGTGAAGGTGTATGGCAGATGACCTCATGTTGGGACACCTTGTGTGAGAGATCACACAGTGACAAAGGAAGCCAGAGAGGATAGAGGGATAAGCCTTGCTTTTTTTCTTTATTATTATTTTTTTAATAACTCACTCTTCTGGAAACTAATCAGGGTCCCACAAGAAACACTTTCATCCCTTCCCATGATGATGCCCTCAGTGACCTAACCAATTTCCACTGGGTTCCATGGTCTCTCAATGTCACCACACTGATAACCACACTTCCAACACGTGTACTTTTGGAGGACATCCCACGCCATCACAAAGAGAAAAATTAAGGAACATGTAGGACTTAGGCAGGATGTGTAATGAGTCCTTTCCTTTAGCTCCCAAGGTGACCCAACTGACCCAAGAAAATGAATTAGAAATTATACAAAACTCATTGTATACTATTTCTGCTAGTATTGCTGCTAGTACTATTGAACCTGCAATTGGGGTTTCTACATGAGCTTTTGGGAGTCATAGATGAAGGCCGTAAAGTAGTATTAAGATGGATATATAAATATATTCAGTGTTGGGGCCTGTTATTTGAAAAACTGTAGACATTATATAAATTAGGTGGACTTTTTCATGCTTGATTGGTATTTTGGTATCTAGTGCAGAATTCTAACTCATAAGCTTCTTCAGTATATGTCAACTAGACAGGTTAGGGCAAGGCCTGTGAATTCCCAGTCCCTTGTGAATATTTAGTCCCCAGCACTCAGCCAGCCTCATTATGTGTTGACTGAAGAGAACAATTTTAGATTTTATTACAAGTCTGGCCTCAGAGTGAGTGAAGGAGAATGTTGCCCCAAAGCTGTTTGTTCCTTTCTGGCTGGGATATTACTTAAATCTTTCACAGCAATTGTTCATACATTGAAATCCATTTAAAAATGAAAATGTAATGTAGAGTTTCATAGGATGTTCCCTATTTCTCAATGGTCATATTCATCTGTAATAAAGCTTCTGACATGGACTTAGTCATGGTCACATGGAAACTGGTTCCTCAGTCCCCTTTGCAGGTAGGTATGACAGATGACTCATGTATGGTCCCCAGTTATGAGCAGAAAAAGGTGTAGAGAAGCTCCCAGGCTGTGCATTTAAAGGGCTGGGGTAGCCCGTCTTCTGGTTCCATAATGTTTCCTGCTTGTTCCATAATACTTCCTGCTTGTTCTACTTCCTGCTGCCAAGAACCCAAATATAATGGTTTAGAAGATGCGTCTTGGACCACAAAGAGGAAACTCTCTGTTGAAAATGGTTGGAGCAATTTGAGAAAAGATCTGCGATTACAAAGTAACATAAAACAATTATCAGACACAAGAGTTGTATTCAGATAAGATCTTTGTGCCTTCTGACAAGCAGGATTGTTGAAGATCAAACAGGGCAGGCACCTCTAAGTTTTGTATTGCGAAGACCACAAGCCTGGCCTATGAAAATTGTTGTCCATTCATTTTCCTCAGCTAGTGGCAGCAGGAAGGCTGGGAGAGCTCTGATCCCTTCAAGAAAGATTTATGCTCTGGAACACAATGGACAATGAAATAAGTCAAAAGGGGAGAACCAGGGCCACAGATAGCAGCAGACAAAGCATTTCCCAGCAAGTTGAGTGAGGGTCTACCAGAAAGCTGGACACTTCTTTCTTCTTTTTTTTTTTTTTTTTCCTCACTGAGATCTGATCATTTTGAAGGAAAGTGCCTATGGTGTGGTACTTACTCTTTTTTTTTTTTATCAATAGGAGGAATGTTTATGTGTGGTTTACCTTGTTCTTTTTGTACCCCTGGTTGTGTTGTATCAGATACCTGGTATGTTTTGTAGCCCATGCATCCCGACCATGGCTAACTATGCTCCAACCTGATGAAAACCACTAAGTATCACCCTCAAATCTGGAATTTATAGTCATATGCATGAATATCATGGAACTTTTGGATTTCTTCTCTTGGAGGAAGGAATTGAATTCTTCCAAACATGGACTCTGGTAGGCTGAGGCAGGAAGATTGAAAGTTTGAGTCCAACCTGGGCAACCTAGGGACTTAGCAAGATCTATTCTCAAAATTACAGCAAAAAATGCATAAAAGACTATAGTTCAGTCCTCAATTCAATGGCTAGTAGAGAAAAGGAATCCAAATAAAATAAATAGACTAATAAACATGGAATAAGGGCATACAAAGGTACTTGAATAGATGAAGGGGAGATGTGATTTTCCCCCCAATATTCTTTTTATATTTCTCAGCAAAAGAACAAGGGACTGTAAGTAGCAATGGTGTGTACAATGTCTAGGAGGTTTAGTGACAAGGAACAGTGTAGCTCAGTCCTCTTGTGTTTTGTATCCTGCTAGCTGGATGCTGATGTGATGGTAGCACTGGATCCTATTAAGCAATGAAGACGCCGAAACATCAAGAAAGCACTAGGTGTGTTGGTCTCAGTGGAGCCATCAGACCAGTCCTGCCTGGGTCACCAACACTCATGTGAGAGATCATACACATTTCCATTAAGCTAAAAGCCATTTTCATTGTGGGTTTTCAGTCACTCTCAGCCGAACTAAACCTCAAGTGCTCTAGGAGGATATTTTCACCATGGAGAACAGGGTGTACATTAGTAAGCAGGAAATTTGTGGATTACAGTGGAAGAGACAATTCAAGGGGAGTAAAAGAGGCTTTGGCATGGCAATGTTTCTACAGGGCCAGCACTCCCACAAAACTTGCTTTACAAAAACAATGTCCAGTAATCTGCAAGGGTGAGGTAGGAAGGTCCCAAGTTCCAGCCCAACCTGAGCAACTTAATGACTTCACAAGACCTTTTTCCAAAATGGAAAATAAAAAGATTGACTGGGTATGTAGCTCATCATGAAGGCTCTGGGGTCAATCCCCATTACCATCAAAATAGATGGACATATAGATGACAGATAGGTGAGAGGTAGATGATAGATTAGATAGATAGATGATAGTTATATGGGTGATATATAGATAGGTGATAGATAATGGATAGGTGATAGGTAATAGATAATAGATAATTTGCTCATGAGCATGGCTGTTTTCACATGATGAAGCTGCATGCTGTTTCATGGTTAAGTAAAACATGCGTGTAGGTGCTCACCTATTTCCTTCAGAAATGAATCCTAGTTTAGAATTGGAGCTAGTTTGTTTCTTCTCTTACTCATTTTCATAGCAGACAACTCTTATCTTTCACACACTTGATCATTGTTCCTAGTCTCTCACATTCTCTAGCTGGTACTTTACCTTAAGTAACTTTTGCATATGGTACCCACACACATGCCTAATGCAAATTTAAACTCGTAGACCAAAGAAAGCAAAGGGAATTTTCTCTTTGAAGCAGTCGCTTGTGTGCTGTGCAAAAGACAGGCTGCTTCAGTATTTACTGCTGTTCCTTAAAGGGCTTGAGAGAAGGAGATTAAACCACAACTGCATTGGGTAATAGACTATGCATTAATGCAATTTATCTGGAATGAGGAAGGGACGTCTTTAGTTTTGAAAGAATTTCCTCAACAGCAGATTAGTCTTTGTTGCAAAGTTGACCCTGAAATGTCAGGTGAGATCCAGGAAGCAGCCCGGCTGTCCTTTGTCCGTCTATCTCAAGGTCTTTCTGGAGCCAAGTGTGCTCTAACAGGGGTTCTGGGAGCATTGTCCCACAAGGGTCCCAGCTTATGTCCAGTCTTGGTGAAGCTGATTTATAATCCAGGGACTGTGCTCAGCCATGCAGAACAGTGAAAAACTTTGACTAACCCAGACCTAACTGTGAGCACGAGGTCTGCCTGTGACTAATTGTACAGAGTAGGAGTTGGCACAATGAAAGGGAGACATGTGAGCTTTGGGTCACACTACTTTGGTTCCAACTCTGCCTCTATTACTTTTGTGCTCCATAGCTTTGGGCACATTATTTTATTTCTCTGAGCCTCAGTCATCGCACCTATAATAAGATTGATGTGCACCTACTGCACAGAGTTCTTATGAAACTAGAAACTGTACTGTAAAGTGTATCCCACAGTGTGTAGCATTAAGTAGGTACCAGACTGTAACTTATTTTTTAAGAAGAATTAATAAGTTGATAGCTAAACGTACTAGAATGTGGCAGATCCATGTTTGAGTCTCAGTCTTGCTACTCAGCAGCTAGGTGACCTTGAATCTCTGCTCACCTTGACAGCTTGCCCTAACTGTTGTCAGTTGGGCTACACTGTCTTTGCATTTCTCCAGCCTCTTTATGGTCTGCATACAGCATGTCTTCTAGTTGCAATGCTCTCGCCGAACCTTTAGTATCTTGTTTCTTGTCCTCCAGGCTGAGTTCGGATCCCTCTCTGTGCTCCTCCTGCAGGGCCTTGCAAGCATGGTGATGAGTGATCATTTTTGCAGTTATTCCTATCTGTTGAGAGACCGTGAGCCCCAGTGAGGATTAAGAGGCCCTGTGTCTGTCAGCCTATGTCTGCACTAGTGCTTCCCTGAGGTGGACGCTGTGCATATTTTCTGAATGAGTACAGACATAGGTAGAGGGTGAGAAGCATTTCATTTTCTATTGGTTTTATGAACTATAGGTTGCTTGAATGTAAAGCTTATTTATATTCCCAACACTGGACAGCAAATAGAAACTCAGTTTATTTCTTAAGTGGATGAATATACTGAATGATACTAATTGAAATTCAGTTCACTAAAATTTGACATTCTTATTTGAATATATGTCTTATAATCTCTTTACAAAGACTCCTGCCGGATACAATCTATAAGAATTTTTTTTCTCTTAATAAGAAAGTGGTCAGCTGCTTTGTATGTTCCTTTTGTTAGGAATGTTATCCCTTTACAAAATACAAACTGACCCTGCAAGACAATTACTTTTGAAGGTTTTAGTTTTAGAATTCCTTTATACCATTTAAAAAATTGAAAATTTCATGGTGCTTTGTTTGTGTGTATCTTTACTACATTAGAAAATAAAACTAAAAATATTTATTTGTTTAAATGATAAAACTCAATATACCCCACATTAAATAAAAGAACTATTTTTTTAAAAAATTGTATTTAAAGTAGAAAAAAAGCAAAACAGAAAAAAAGGGTAGCAACCATACAGAATTCCAAAGGAAAAAAAGAAAAAAACCACTAAGAAATCACTAGTTGATAAATTACATACTGTCATCTTAGAAATAGTTGTTCAAGTTACAAAATTAAAGCATACAAAGTGGACATTCAAACAGTGAGGCTGCAAACAGTTTTGCTAATTTTTAATGAAATCAGTTATGCCTTTTGCCCAAATATGATTTTATAATATAATATATTGATTATTTTGAAAATATGGATTTACAGAATGAATATTTGATATTCCAAATATTATACAATTTTTAAACGAATTTGTTAATATCATTGATTTCAGAAGAAAATTGTTTAAAGCATTGGGAAAACACCAAGTTTACATTCACTGGTACGAGATTTCCAAAATGCTAAGTTTTGCTAGGTGGTTCAAATTTTATCTTTAGCAACAAACAATGTCTGTCATTTTTCATAAGTAACAAGTTCTCTTTATTCAATATCAAGAAAAAAAGCCTGTCCAGTAGCCAAGTCTAAATAACAATAGTTTGCTGTCAGTAGTCTTTCAAGGAAACATGATATATTATGAGAAAATTAGGCTATTTCTGTTTGGAAGCAACATAATTGTATTCCTATCAGAGTATCCAGTGGGTGCTTTGTGCGTACTTCCATTTTCTCATCTAGAACATTGGAAATATATGTAGTCAAATGATTTTGCTAAAATGAATCATTTTTCCTATTTCACCGAGAGTTTACAGTGACTACTGAACCCTTGCCTTCTACTGGGGCCAAGGCGATTTTACCATCTTCTACTTTTGCATAATTATTGCATACATCAGCACACAGCAAAGGGCAAATAACATTGTAGTGTGCTATTTTTAAATAGTTTCAATTCCTGGACTTGCATAAGGATCTCTTGCAACCCAGGAGGTCACTGACAACACTGCGAGATTTGCTGTTGTAGAGTATTCTAACATTAAGAAGCTCATTGGCAACACTTGAATGACGGATACGGCAATGTGTTTCTTTGCTTCAGCATCTTTCCCTACTGGCCCTACCCTATCAGGAGCGAATAAATCAAAAGCAAAAGGTTAAGAAGGTTGGCAATAACTGAGTTGCAGGCCAATGCAGAAGAAATACCTTACCAATAACTAATGGTGTAAAAGATAAGTGTCAAGATGTCTTTTTAAAACATCCTACCCCTGGAAATATTTCAGGATTTAAGAGTGGTGATAATCTTAATAAATAAGTACAAAATCCACTTTGAATGTGTTTCTAGCAGTTTTTTTTCCTCTATTTATCATGTGTTTTTATTTCAATATCTCTGTGATACAGCTGCATAGACTTGTCACGATCTCCACTTTATAGGAGAACAAACTGAGAAGAAAATTGCTAGACTGACCACAGCTCCCTGGGTTTTGGTGGGAGAACTAGAGTAACCCTCCTTCAGTGCCTCTATTGCCAAGAGCATCATTTGGCCACCCGGCCAGCCAGCCTTAACAAACATGTTCCATTTTCATACACGAGAGAAGATTCCCGCAGACCCTCTAACTGTGGAAATCCCTAGTGTGAAGTTTTGCAACTAACTGAAAACCTATAAGGAAAATCTGACTTCTATGAGCTTTTCAAGTTCCTGTTTCTGTTGAGGGGTAGAAATTTATGGAAAGGAAGAAATTCAGCCTGGGACACTCTACTTGCTAAATTGAGGATTCCAGATTACAGAAACTCCCTTGTGTCACAGAGCCTTCCACCCCAGATCTTCCGGAGACTCTCATTCTGAAAGTACACACGCATTTTTCCTTCTCCTTTGGAACCAGAAAGGAAACAGCCACATGCCTGGGCCACTGGCCTAATGGAAATAAGACTGGCTGTTATTTGGAGATTTAGGTAGAAAGTGTGGAAGGGGAAGAGGATGTAGCTGGGGAATGGATAGAAGCCCAAGACAAGGGAAATATAATCCTCTTGTCCTGCTGAAGTAGCAGTTTTAAACCTTATGTTCGTGTTCACTTGCCTTTTACAGGTAACAGAATCTTTTCTACATGTCATCAGTAAGTAATTGCCATAACAATGCTGTATTTATGTGACCCATATTTTACCTCCCAGAGGTGATGGAAGCTCATTAAGGAAACACATACTCTTTCCGCTGCAAGCAGAGAAGAGCAAAATCTTTCCTTCCCCTCTCTTCCTCGCTATAAGGTTCTGTTTTTAAAAGTGGCCTTATCTTTCCCTCGTCATCTCTGCCCATCCTTCGCTCTTGCGATGCTGGCCCACGATTGAAAGGGAAGGCGCACGAGAAGTGTTTTTGCTGTCTGGCCAAGCCACCTGGTAGGCAGAGGGTGGCATTAATGCTCAGCTCTGCACCCCACCTCTGTGTTCCACGTCTCAGGGTCAGTGAGAGACGGCAAGAATACACAGGGCTCAGATGCAATCACTTCTTAGCATTTGAACAAACTTGCCTGGGTGGAAAACCATTTTCTCAGACAGAGATTTGCTTAGAGACTGCGAAGACATTGTTCCTCTGTGCCAAGAATATTAATCAGTTCAAAAGTCCCTCTCCCAGGAGCTATTGGGAGGTCCCAGGCGTGCACACACAAGCAGGTTCTGTTTGCAACCCTGCTGTTTGGGGCCGATGTAAATGTCAGTGCTAAATATTGGAATTAATTTTTCATTCTTTGGACTTTTCAATTTTTTCTTTCTTGGTCCTATTGCTTCTTGCTTCACTGTTCTCAGTTTAGAAGGGTGAGTGCTCTGGGATGAAAAATACTGTAAACTCTGGGCGCGCAGGAGCCTCAGGCTTTATTTACTGTCACTCACTAACTTGCACTAAGCTGCTACCCTTTCTCTGTCTTATTCGTCCGTTTTATACTGGAGGTGATAATTTTCCACCAACCGTATGATCACGGGCTGTGACTTTCCACTGCTCAGGTTTTAATGTCAATTTGTGGATTTCTGGAAGGTAGATCATCAGAGAGATGTAAGAAGATGTATCCCTATTCAAGGGCCTAGATTCTGTGCCTTAGACACAAAACAAAGTTGAGTGTGCCAGAGTCAGTGAGACTGCACAGCTCCCCCGAGTCTAGGAGCACAGCTTTGTAAACAGCTGTCCCTGTGATGTGAGCGCTCGCTAGAGGACACGGTAGGAAGGGTTTCACTCATTCTGCTGGCACCTTTGGTGAAGGAAAGGCATTGAAAAATTTGGCAAGAGGTAGGAAAGCTGGAATACTTACTGGCCAGGCTTGGTGAGTATGTGGGTGTGCCATTGTTCATTTTGCTGAGATTTACCATAAGCAAACTCCTACTACTGATTATACCTCCTTGGCCTGATCAGGGTTGATTTTAAGGTTGCTTGTACTTTTTTCTCTCTCTTTCTCCTTCTCTTTTAAATACCAGAGCCTGCAAGACCCAGGCTCACCTGTGGGTGACACAGGAAATTCCCAGCGGTCAAGGGAAGGCTGAAACTCCAAGTGAAGCAAGCTCTTGTACTTTTCAGAGTAAGTGTAAATGTCCACACACACATAAATACGTGATTATATTGTGCAAGAGATTAAAACTAATAAGGTAAAGTTGAAATTTAGGGAAATTTTTGAAAAAAAGAGTTTGCTGAGTGTAACAGTCTGAGCCTGTAACCTCAAAACTCTAGGAGCCTGAGGCATGAAGGTTGCAAGTTTGAGCCCAACCTGAGCAATTTAGGACTGGAGATGTGGCTCAGTGGGAGAGCACTGAGTTGAACCCCTAGTACAAAAACAAAGTTAAAGATAAATAAATAAATTTAAAGAGGCACTCCCTCCACCTACACACTCTTAGTGAGTCAGGTCCCTTGGAAGTATAAAAGAACAATTTCCAAGTGATAGGAAATAGTGCTCAGTAGAGGGTGTGGGAGGTAACATACACTGGGTAACTTGTTGTCTTTTTCGTGTATGGGGGCAATGGCCAAAGTCAGATAAAGATGATGTTCTATTTTGTTGTTTTATTTGTTTGTCATCTTGCCATTATCAATGAGCAGAAATTTTTGCGCCTGCTAAGTTTATTCTATTCAATGAGAAAAACGTTGGGTAAGCTTGGCTGTTGAAAAGTTTCATGTTGCATAACGTGGAAAAATGCTCGTGTACAGAAACTTTATTGATATTCATAAAGCAAAAAGGATTCCACATTTTAAACATGGCAATTGAGAGCATGTCTAGTACCCTCATGTATGCAATGCTTTTTGTTTTGTTTTCACCATAAATATACTCGTAAGAAAAAAATCACTCCCTTAAAATGTTTATTTCGAAAGAGATTTCTCTAGGAGATTGGAATTAAAGAGTGCTGTCAGTCATCCTCGAGGGCTCCCGAAGCACAAACGCAGGTGCTGGTTGACATGTTCGCATACCCCAGCTAGAGGGTACCCACTTACCCACAGCCCACAGTACTGATGACATGAGTAGTGAACTCCAGCAAGCCGTTTCTGCTTAACTGATGGAATGCAGGCGAAGTCATGCTCACTGCTACCAGAAGCTTTGCACTTATAGTCTCTTTTATGGTGGTATTACAGAAATCCTGAGACCAAGTAATTTATCTAAAATAAGAAACAGACTTCCTTGAAGCTTTGAAGGCTAAGTTCAAGATCAAGGTGCCGATCTTGAGATACTTGGGGAAGGCTTTCTTACTATTTCATCCTCTGCCAGGAGGACAGAGAGGGGGTGAGAGGCAGGAGGAAGAAGGGGATTGAATTCATCCTTTGATAAGGAATGCAATCTCACCAGGAGCATAATCTATTTATAAGGGTAGAACCCTCAAGACCTCATCAACTCTTAAAGTTCTCACATTTTAACACTGTTACCTTGGTGATTACATTTCTAGTCCATGTTTATTTCTGGGTGTGTGTTTGGGGAAAGACACATTCACCCCATAGCAATCCAGCTCAGAAAAAAATGCCTCAGGAATTACTAGGAGTGTGAACTAAAGGAGTATTGAGCTGATGAAAGGCCTGGACTAGCAAGATGGTATGATGAGGGGAGATCCCACCCTTAGCTGCTGCTCCTTTAGAATTCAACATTAGCCGGAACTGCTAAGGGACCTAGATCGAGAACTCACATTTATGTGAAATATAGTAAATGTTCAAACTGAAGTGAGGCTGGGGATAGAGCACAGTGGCATCGTGCCTGCCAGGCAAGCACAAGGTCCTAAGTTCAATTCCTGGTACCAAAAATAAATAAATAAAAAAAATTGAAATGAAAGTCCACTGAAAGGAAAACTGAGTCATATTCAACAAAACTTACTTAGCAACTTCCGTTATTTTACCAAAGGCACACCGCTCAGCGGTAAATTTCTTCTAGTTGAAATGTTGCAAAGACTTGTATAATAAAAGCAATAAATGACATAGATCTTGCTGAAAAGCCAATAAAACAAGTAAAGACAATTGTCACGGTAATTAATGTGGATGATGCGTCATGGATGGCTATTTCACTAACCTCAAAGTATCGCTCAAGAAGAGACACCTGCTGTTTCTGTCTTCTGAGTGTCTGAGAAGACACTGCCATGTCTAACACAGGCACATGCTCAGCTGACTTCGATGTTAGCACATTTTATTTTCGCTCCTGTGTAGACTTGTTTGCGTGTGTGCAGTTAAGACTGTCTTGTCAACATTCTATGTTCTCGTGACATCAAATGGATACACATTCTAGATATTGTTTGATTCCATACGGTTTGTTTTGTCCTCCCTTCATTTGCTCCTAAAATCTGGTTGTGATGCAAGTGTTCTTGATATTGTATGACTGTATTATGGAGTTTTATTTATGCTTTTGAGGTAAAGTTTTGCAAGAATATTTTACACCGTGAGAAAATATAATGCAATGGAAAGAGAAATAAGCAGTTAGATAAATAAATCACCTTGTGTATTGATGTGCTATACATAGGCATGGACTCTTTTGTAGAGTAAGTCTATATAGAATGATTATGACAGCAGCATTCTTTTGAAAAATAAATCAACATAGTAATATTGAAAGCATATACAACTATGATTCCAGACCTACATTTATCATTAATCTATATTTCGTTAAAATTATTTCACAGTGGGCTGGGGATCTAACTCAGTGACATAAGCACCTGCCTGGCACATGTGAGGTCGTGAGTTTGATCCCTGGTACAAAAAAAAAATTTCACAAAATAGGCTTATATTTTTTATTAGGCTATTTATTTTTAATAGTGTATGTTTGCAGTGTGTAATGATTATATTCATTGTAAGAAGTCAGTACATGCACAGAACACATCTTAATTCTTTTTCCAACCCCTCCTCTTCTACTTTCTTCCTCCCTTTCTTGAGCTTCTGATAGGACTCTGCTCCTATGGACAGATGCCAAGGGTAGAGAATAAAAAGAACAAATGAGGGCTTTTAGTGTCATATATGTGTCTTTGACACTGCTTTTGTTTCATGGAAACCACAAAAGAAATTTAAAAATTAGTTTCCAAAAATCTAAAATGTGTTGAATTCTCCAATATAAAAAAATATAAAACAGGGCATTCTGAAGTAGGTCTCTGAAGTCTGGCTCATTGGGAAGATACAGAAAGAGAGGACTAATTCCAGCTGGATCCTAATGTAGTGGGCCTTCTGCATAGTCATAAAGACCTTCCAGAGCTTTCTGGCCTTGGTAATTCTGCAGGAATGGAAGGTGGCTAGTATGACTTTTTAAAGTTATGTCAATGTGAGTTAAACTTCCAGTGGAGAGTAAGTTGGTGAAAGTGTGGTAAGGACAGTTTTATGTTTGCTTAATTTTCATTTATGACTTTAGTCTTGGCTGGCTAGATTCAGTATTCATAGGTATAAGAGGCCATGCATACAAAGATATACAAAGATGAATTAACAAGTAGTTTTAAATTTAAAAGATATAGAAAAAATACAATCTTTATTCAAGAAGAAGAAAAAGGATAAGAAAAAAAAAGAAGATGAAAAGAGAAAGGAAAGGGAAGAAGAGAAGGTCACCTATAAAGTAATGGAAATTCAACTAATTCTAGAATATTCTTTCAAAACCCTATATATCAAAGACAATGGAACAAATCACAGAATTGTAGGAGGAAAGATTGTGACCAGATCATACTGTATGTAGCTTCTGTGGTGGAAAAATCAGAAAATATACTTTTGCTTTGGTGTGAAACGTGCTTCAATACCTACTCCAGCATTTCAAGACTTGAGTAAAATTAGAACATAAATTGTGCTAGAAACAGACCATCAATGAGAAATAAAACTGGTGATTGAAATGTGTATGTAGCTGTCAAGGAAACAAGAAGAGGGAACATACGTAATGGAAAAATAATCTTTGCAATAGCATCAAATTCCTCTGGTGAGATCACAGCAGGAAATCAAGTAAGTAAATATTAAATAGGATGTACTGTCCTACAGGGGCATCAGAAAATAAGCAAGATAAGTGAAAGGAATAATATAAAAATTATATAGTACTAGTCCAGGTATAATATGACATATTTTAATAAGAAGAAGTAGAATGTGGCTATAAAAGGATAAAAATCTCTATTTTAGTTAGAAGGGAGAGCAAACAATTTGATAACTTTTAATACACACAAAACAAAAGGTAGAAAAATATTTCTCAAAGTAGGCAGCATTGGACAAAAGGAATAAACCGTCATCATCATCATCATCGTTGTTGTCACTATCGTCGTTTTAAATGCGTATACACATCCACAGTCCATTTACCCTTTCTTCTCCTCCTTTTTCCCCCTCCTCCCCTCCCCT
>PVLA01009490.1:0-74421 GCA_004027455.1 Hydrochoerus hydrochaeris | reverse complement strand
GTTGAACAGATCTGTTTGCACTCTCACTGCTTTAGTGTCCACTTTGTGTGCTTTAATCCTGTAACTTGAATAACTATTTCTAAAAGAACAATGTGTAATGTATCAACTAGTGATTTCTTACTATTTATCTTCTTTTCTTGAAATTCTGTAATATTTCTACCTTTTTCCTGTTTTTTTTCTCTTTAAATAAAAAAATGAAAAAAAAACATGATTGGGCATTTTTAACAAAGGGACAGCATAAGCATAGGAAGACATATAAATATATTAATATTTTCAACTTTATTACAAATAAGGAAAATACAGATAAATTCTATATAAGAAACTACTTTACATGTTGCTAGAAAACTAATAAACTAGAGAATCTCAAGAAGCTTAAATTCTCACAGTTTTAGGGAAAGTATATTAGTGTATTTGGAATATGTACTTTTACACTTATAATCTAGCAAATCTTCTAGACCTGAAAATCTGAGGAACAGTCCTTCATGTTCATGAAAAGACATTTTCATGGAAGGATTATTTGTAACAGAAAAAAACTGAAAACAATCTATCCACAGAAAACAACCCAGCTATCCTCAGAATAAGTTTTTGTATTGTGATATATTCACACAATTACGTAGTATATAACAAGAAAAACCAGTGAACCACAAGGAATACAGAACATGGTTGAATTCTAGAAATAATAGAAAGCTTTAGAATATTGTGGACAGTAAGAGATCACTTTTATAAAATTCAAAGACATGCAGTGTTAAGTCTGTATTCAAAGCATAAATGTAGTAAAGCACAAAAGTCAGGGCATGCTACAGTGCAAAATTGCCAATAATGATTGCATAAAAGGCTTTGAGAAGAAGTTCTCAGGTTTCTTGCTATTATGCTTCATGATGTATATATGTCATATACATAATGTATATGTGTGTTAAATGAAATATTGCAATATAATTTGTTCTGAAAAGCTATAGTTGTTTTCAAGAAGCAGATTTTTGTTTTTTTGAAGAATAGAGACTGCAGAATTTACTGAAGTATTTTCATGAATTTGAACATGACTGATAGGTTTGTTGTCACTTAGTATTCTTGAGCTTCACAAATATCAGTTAAAAATTGAACTCACTAATATGATCCTTAACCTAAACACAGTCATAAGTTAAAGTTACATGAGGTGAAGGTGAGGTGCTTGAAATTTAGTGCCACTTGCTTGCTAGTGATTAGCAACAGGATGAAGTGGTGTATCATTAGATGACTAAGCACTCAGTCTGCCTTTGCTGTCACTGTTCTGATATAGCTGGTCAACTTGTCTACCCTTCCCTGACTCCATTTTACCCATTATGCAACAAGATATTGAGCTCTAATATTTCTTTTGGCTTAAAAATAACACTACAAATGTCCTTTATTATCTTAATATTTATTCTTATGTTCTACTTTAATTCCCTTTTGCCTGAGCCACAGAAAAAATAACTAAGAGCTGTACTAGAATCATAGTGATGATTTTATTTTTACCCAATTATTATGGATTTCCAAGTGTTTTTGGTATAGCTTGTTCTTACTACAATTTGTGGCTGATTTCATGTCTCCTTTTATAGAGATCCTGGGTCTTGCCTTATTGAATGATTCTGTTGTGACCACTGCCCCTTGACAATTTGTTCCTACTTCAAGATGTCTTGAGATTATATGTTCCTTCTGAACTAACTCCTATCATCCTTTTATGAAAATGTGCAAGACTTCATTTCTCTTGATTTGCTGAGTCTGAAAATCAATTATTTGGCAATTCTTTAAAATTTCTATCACATTGGTTCTTTGTGGAAGGGACTGGAAGTTACTTGTTTAGAGATAGCAGTGTTCTTAAGATACATAACCTGTAAGACCATGCTATGAATATATTAGTTACCCATTGCCACAATAATGGTATACAAAATTCTTCAAACATCTCAACTTCTAAAAATTTGGTGTTTTCATTCATTTGTCTGTTTTAGGTTATAGATCTGCCTGTTCTAGCTCCATCTGCCTCTGCTATCCTGTGGAATTAAAGTCTCCCTTAAGTCTACTTTCTTCATGGAAGATCACAGGAGTAGAATGAGACAAAACAAAACAAAAACAAGCAAACAAACAAAAACCTCACGTAGACCCAAGCATGGCCTTTACTTCATTATATCTGATAGCATTTCATTGGCTAAAGCAAGTCATACAATAAGTACTAACATTAATAGAGGGAGAATGAATATGCCCAAATGTGAGGGCTATTTCCTTCTATTCTAATACAGGTTGAATATTGTTCATTGAAAATATTTTGGGCCAGAAGTGTCTTAGCTTTGGGTATTTTTGGATTTTGGAATATTTATGTATACTTAACTAGTTGCTGAACCTCAAAACAAAATCCAGTGCTCTTTAGTATAAAAATTGTTGTGTTGCTGCTGAAAGTATTTTAAATTTTTGAAACATGGATGCTCAACCTACACTTCTTGAGGTCACATAAGTAAGTGATTAAATGACAAAAGTCCACAAAAACTAAAGCAAAAGAAACTACAACAAACCCAAGAAACAAGTGTAAACATCAAACTTACCTCAGTATGTTATATAACATAAAGTCAAATTAGAAGGTAAAAAATTGCTTATAAAACCCTTATATTTGCAGTGTTGATCCAAGTTGTAGCCTTCAATCTAGATTCACTTAAAGTCATGAATTATCATCAATATTTAGAAATTAACATTCTCCTTTAATTTACATATACTTAAAAGGAAATGTGTGTCTAGATGATATTATTTCATCTCAGAATCTAAGCAGGACAAATAAAAAACATTTTGCTGCCTTGATTACAATAGATTGTAAGAAAAAAATCTATAAAGCAGCATGATGCATTTGAGTCTATTTAATGTTGACGGTCAGATGGGCTGTGGAAGGAAGAGCTCAGAGCTTAAGGCCAGACATGTCTGGTTTTGAGATTAGGCCTCTAATGACTCACAGTGTTAAGCAACTTTCTTAGGTTCTCTGAAACTGATGTCTTTGCCTGTAATATGAAGATAATGCCACTTCTGACATATTATTAATATCTTTGCATGGTAATGTGATTAATACAATATTTGATGCTTGGTACTCAAGAAAGCATTTATAAGCATTTATAAGATGCTATAAGTCTCCTGGATGCCTTTTATAACATTTTTTCTTCTAAGGTGATTAAGGTGTAATTTCACTTAAAAATAAGATAATCTCCTCCTAAGAACTCTTTGACAATCTACAATTCAATAGTTCCAAAAAAGAACATTATTTGTTCATTTAGAAAACCATTGCTACACTGCTACATACTTTCAGATGTGCAAAATAAAAGGATACCAGCTGGTTGCTTTATTTTTGAATGACTACAAAGGAAACAGTAGAATTTTGGTTTTTTTGGAATTTTCCTTTGAAAATTTTCACAACCATGTGTGGTTGGAACCTGGCATTTATCTTTTGCTTCCACACTGGAAACTTATACAACTCTTTAGCATTTGGTTTGGGTCACTTTTCAGTTTTTGATCAGTCTTTCACTTGCCTAATTTCCTTGTGGTGTGAAAAACCCATATTCTGTAATATGTCTACACAGAGCAACTTTAGGCATACTGATTGTCCCTAGATCAAACAGTTTACACAATCAAATCACTTATGAATAATAAGGAGACAAAATCTTACGTCAGGGAGTTTTATGTGAATGAACAAGACTGAGTGTATAGGATGCAATCAAAGTCAAATGAATTTTGTAACCATTGACTTTACAACCAGAATAAAAATATATTACATGGCTTACATACAGGAAAATTTACCAGCTTTCAAATGGCCAGAGAAGGCCTGTCAAATTTTAAATCTTTTTAAAATTATGTTTTAAGGAGTTTAAAAGGTAGTTTCTTAAAGACCATCTAGGTGATGAGAGTTGATTTCAGACATCCATTTCTTTGCCCTCTCAGTTGAGGAGAAAAGTGATTCTAGGGAAAAGTTTACAAAGAACCTAAATCTTTGAAGGATTTAAAATTTTTTTTGGCCTAAAAGTTTAATTTCTAATACGTGCGCTGGAACTGTTTCTGGTTTCTTTTGCTTATGGCTTGCTGAGAGCTTCCCAAGCCTGTTTCATATATTTGTCTTCTATCAGGGCCCTTTACTTTTTTATGCCACAGTCTCTTTATTTGTGATCTTACTGCCTTATACTTGACATTGAACCTTTTCCCTGCCTACAGAAACAAAACCCATCTCTGACTAAATTATAATTTCATGAGTCAAAATTCTTGTTTTGTTTAACTTGATATACTTATTTGCAGGATCTTCTGCCTTTAACATCTGCTTATCATCTATTCATGCATCCATACATCCATGCATCCATGCATCCATTCATGAATCAATCCATCCATCCATTTAACCAGACAGCCTGAACTTTTAAGCTATGTACCAGACTTTCCTTTATGCCCCGGAAAGAAAAAAACAACAGCAGTAGCAGCAAAAACAAAAACAAAAGTACAAATAAACAAGCAATTTCCATCAGCACTTGGATCGAGTCTCTGTTACTGTCTGTGTAGACAAATTCCTCGAATTCTTTTCTCTGCATTTCCTTGTCTGTAAAAATTACCCAAAAATAGTACCCTATATCATAAGGTCTATGTGGAGATTAAACAATGTACAGCTGTGTATTTTGTAAAAGTTCCATAGCCTACTCTGTGACAGTGCCGGTCCTGTTCTCTCAGATCTGTCCAGTCACCACTCTGAGGCCTTCACTGAAGTTACTGTCCAATCTGATAAAACAAGAGGAGCAGAAGAAAATAAAAATAGGCATAAAATGGTAAAGCCTGTTAAAAGATAGGTTCAGGATTATCTGTTTGCAAATCCTCTTTTGATGGATTTGCAAGGAATCATTCAGTGTAATGTCTACTATCTCAGACTAAAAATGTTATAGATTTATCTGACTGTAAAGAAAACATTGGTATATCTCCAAAGACATATAAATACAAATGGAAAAATATATGACAAGATGCTCAATATCATTACTTGTCACGGAAATACACATTAAAACTACAATGAGTAATCACTTTATATCTATCAGGATGGGCTGTTTTTTAAAAAAGATAAGTATCAGGAAGAGAAAAATTAGAATATTTATATAATGTTATAGAAATATAAAGTGGTGCATTGGCCATGAAAAATGGTACAGATATTCCTCAAAAAGTAAAAGGTATTATTATTACATGATCCATAGTCTCACTTCTGGATATATAGCCAAAATAGTTGAAATAAGGCTCTTTAAACTATATCTGTTTTACCATCTTCATTATAGCATAATTTATAATATTAAAAATATGCAAATAACCCATATTCACTAACAGATGAATGGATAAAGAAAATGTGAAAAAATATATATGTGTGTATGTATTTGTGAACACATACCCACTCATATATGTGTGTGAGTGGGTGTATGTATTTTCAACCTTAAAAAGAAATAAATCCTGCCACTTGTGACAGTAATTGATGAAATGAAACAAACCAGTCACAGAAAGACAAATAACTGCTTGATTCCATTTACATGAGTTATCTATTTAAATCAAACCTGTAGAAGCACAGCATACGGCTGTGAAAGTGGGGCCGGGAAATAGAGGGGTGCTTTTCAGCAGGCATAAAGTTTTAGTCATGCTAGATGAACAAGTTCTATAGATCTATTGCACAATACAATGCCTATAGTTAATAATATAGTATTAGATGCTCTAACATCTGTTAATAGGATGCAGCATGTTAAATGTGCTTACCACAAGAATAAAAATGTGATGCAGTAAAACTTTTAAGGGTGTTGGATATATCATAAAAATGTTATAGGTTGTTCTCATGGTCGTGATGTTATTGGTGTTTGGATGTGTTCAAACTCAAAAAACTCTGCGTATTAAATGAGTGCAGGCCCTGTGTTTCAATTGTACTTCACTGAAATTGTTAAAATATTTGCTTCTTTGATAATGAGGACCCTTCATAAAAGCCATTTGCTGTTTAGGGTACTTAGAATAAACAATAGGATGTATAGTTTGCCTTCTTCTGTGAGTAGTCCTTATGACTTGTCCGTATGTATTTGTACTCCTTTGTGTGATGTTGAGATAATTGTATAACATAACAAGGTAATATTTTAATAGTGATAAATTAATATGTAGCTTAGGAGTGCTCCTCTTTAGCAAAATTAAAATGTCTAAAATTTATCATCAAGATGAATCTTCATGGTCCAGATTTATTACAATTATAGTTACAATACAAAAAGTCATGAATTTATTTCTTAACAGATTAGCTTGAGAGGTATGAGTGCAGATTAGGCATTTAAGTATGCTGGAAAATTTCTGCCTTCAAAGAAACGATCATTTAATGAAAAATGGGCCAGAAAATAAATACTACAATGACAGTAGTTGAGCTACACAGAGAACATTCAAGAAGGACTAAGGAAGGGCTAGGAAATGCATACTGTTTTGTTTTGTGGCTATTGATTTATTTTCTTTGGTTTATTAAAAATAAATTAGGACAAAATTCTGTAGCACAGTGAAGTACACATTTTCAGAACTTGCTTTGTAAAATGATTACTCAAATGAAACTGTCTCTTTACATCGCAAAGATACATTAGGAGACAAAAAGACATATCCTTCTATGTTGTCAGTTGGTTTTATTTCTACTTTGTATCAATTTAAAAATGTGAGTTTTTTTTCTTGAATTGCTTATTTTTTGTCTTGGTTATTTTTTTATTTTTTCCTTTTGATGCTGTGCAGACACTACCATAGATAGATGTCTAAACTGTACTCTGAAAAAGTCTGACAGAATATGTGTATGAGACAGCTCACCAAAAAGGGTTTAATAGGAAGAAAAAGGCCACTAAATGGGAAGAATCAACAATTTTCAGTAGTATGAGAAATCAGCCATTTTAAGTTGTAAGAAACCACCAAGTAAATAAAGGAGAAAAACATGATTTTCATTATGCCATAAATTGTGTGATTCTTCTCTATTTCTTTCTTGCCAGTTCCATTGGAACGATTGTGAAACTATTAATAAGCATTGGAAGACTTTCAGAAGGTTATTTTGATTACTCAATAAATATTTCATTTAGAGTAAGTGATATGATTTAAGAACTTCTTTTTCTGTTCCTAAAACAATTGGTTTGATAAATTCTAAAAATGTTAGCAGAGTTTAATCCTCCCTCTTTAAGGCTGTATCCTGCAAAGATTTGAACATTTATTTACTTTGTACAGAGAAAAATCAACTTTTTGTTTGAATACTTCCATATTTAAAGTTAATAATATAGCATCCATGGCAGGAAATTTAAGGATAGGTGACTCCAAATCCCTGAATTTAAGCAGATTTGTATCTAGTGGAAAAGAAGCAGTAAAAGACCAGATATAGTCTCCAAGGTCATGTGTACATGACACACTCAGAGACACCTTGGGGTATACTTTACTTACTTCCTGGGTGTCACTCAAGCCAATCAAGCTGACAATCAAGATAATCATCAAAGAATTTGTCTTAGGTATAGCTTCCTAGAAACAGATTCACAGGCAGCAAGTCAGTGCACAAGATGCAGAGGGTAATACTTTTCTAAAGAAAGAAGAGAAAGAGAAATTTACCTGCAATATAGGTGTTACAGTCTTGGGGAAGGCAGTTGCCTACAGCTGGAAGCAATAAACAGCAACAGACACAGTTGATAGTTGACTGCAGTGTTTAATAACATATGAGTGCAAGATCGTAGGTGGAAACTCAATTTTACACTGAGGGTAGCCGACACATTCAAAAAATACAAGTGGACAAGAGGTATATAGCTTAATATCCCTGCATTTTACTCTTCTCTTGGAAAAATTGAAATAGCATTATTTCCTAATGTAATCACCTCATGGGGATGACATAAAGATAAAATTAAACAGAAATTATTTCTACATTGTAAAATATTGTATGTTTTTTAGTTTGTGTTTTCATTTTTGCAATAACAGTGTGAAAAATAGATCAAATTCATTGACCTTGGATGGTTATAAGGAAGCTAAAATTTGATAAGACTTTACCCTTTTCTGCCTCTGTGGTAAAAATGATCTCATTTAGTTTTCTAACAACTCTGTGATGAGGAAAAAGTTATTTTATTCATTTTATAGGTGAGAGAATGAAATACACTGAGAAAAGTAAAACGGTTTTCAGAGACCTAAGTGGCAGATAGTATCTGTATGATCTGAAAGCCTAAACTGCTATGATTTACCAGTATGTTAGATTATTATATGTATATAGAAAAATGATGGCATAGTGGTTAATTGTGAAGAGGTGGAGTATTGTGTATGCATTACACAAATAGGAAGGGATAAATATCTAAAATAAGAAAACTTGTTCATCAGAAGAGAACGCTGCTACAGACACTGAAGGTGTATATACCTGAAAGATAATAAATAGCCAGCCAAATTTTCTTTTATTTGCAGAAGTCAGTTTTGTAAGTCAATTGTTACGTGGGAAACACTGTGTTCTGTGTTCTAAAGTAGTACTGTCTAGTAGAACTATAATATGAGCCATATATGTGATTTTTCATTTTTCTAATATCTATGTTAAAAGAATAAGAAATGATGAAACTAATTTAATAGCAATATTAAAGATATCAAGAGATTTCAATCTGTTTCCCTTGTAGATTGAAAGAAAAAGTAATTCATAGAAAATTTAGTTCGCTACTCTAGTTGACAAAATCAAGGATGAAGTTTCAGTTTTAATAGATTTTAGTTTGATATTGATGGGCTACTTTAGGCAATTATACTTAGAGTTCAATCACCTGACGGGAAAATGTTATCATTTCTGAGCAACTTGGTTGTATTTTCTGTGTAATCTTTGATGAAAAATAATGAATTTCTATTTAAGCTCTTCCCAGAGCTGCATTTGTATCCAAATCTTCACTAAGGATATGTTCTAACTCATGAGATTTCAAAGAAGTTATTAATTATTCAAATTCAGCAAATACACATTTATTGCCTGCCATGTGTTTGCTATAGATATAGCTATGAGATATTTCTTTTATAGGTTGAGCTAATAGTCTACACTAGAGGAAATATATAAAAAATAATGTAATAAGTGACTAACGACTATGATTTTGTACATGGTCTGCTACAAGGACTTTCCCCTCTACTCCTCAATTTTTACTTGTTTCAAATATATTAGATAACAGAACAAGACACAGTTGCTTAAAGGATAGAAATAATAGTCATTGCCTAAGAACAAGGAATTTACAAAGTTTTTGAGTGAAAATTTAACAAATATTTAAAATACCTTGTACATTTCTAACATGAAGGTATTTTTAGTTTTTTAAATATTTAAAATTCAGTGGCTATTTAAATATCAAATGCTTATTATTTGCTATCAACTTTTAAATTTATTACTTGAATTAGTAGTAGAGTTTTTTTAAAAATGTGTTATTTTTGCTAGCCATTTTCAAGCACCATTTCTATTAGGAGAGAATATCTATTTTTACTTTATGATAAAAAGGTAAAACAAAATACTAGGAAAGCTGGGGACTTAGCTCAGTGGCATAAGCACCTGCCTGGCAAGTGCGAGGTCATGAGTCCAATCCCTGGTACTGCAAAATAAATAATAATAATAATAGGAGAATAACAATAGCTAGTACATTACATGTTGTTATCTTTAATGTAGTTGATCAGGAAATAAGATATAGGCATAAAAATTGATCCAATGAATATGAACACAAACTTTCCTTTTTAATGAGCTAAGAAATATTAATAGTATTACTGATTTGCATTTTTCACCTTTTTCTGATTGTCCTTTTCTTGTTCACTCATCCTAGTTCCTTTTGAAAAATTTCTTCCAATATTACAGTATATATTGTCCATTTTAGACCTCATTTACTCTCTCATTTTCTCACACCAGGAATACAACATGATTTTACACATGCGAGTCTGACTTATTTCACTTATGAATAACTCAGGTTGCATCTCTTTACCTATAAAAGTCTCAAATCTATCCTTCTTTTCAGCTGAGTAGTATTCCATTGTATAAATATATCACATACTTTTTATTCATTCCTTGGTTGATAGGCTTTGAGTTGTTTCCAAGATTTAGCTATTACAGATCATGCCCCTATAAACATGGGTGCACGTATATTGCTGTGCTATGATGTTTTTAATTTTGCTGTGCTGGGAAGATACCCAGAAGAGGACTAGCTGGGTGGAATGAGACCTCTAATTCTACCTTTTTGAGGACTCTCCACACTGTTTTCTGCCATGGTTGTACCAGTCTATAATAGTGGAGAAGGTTCCTTTTTTCCTCACAGTCCCACCAGCATTTATTAATGGTTGATTTCTTGATGATAGCCACTTTTTCTGGAGTGAGATGGAATCTCAGTGTTTTGATTTGCATCTCTCAAATGACCAATAATGTTAAAAATTTTGTCATATATTTATTTGCCATTTGTATGTATTCATCCGAGAAGTGTATATTCATTTCAGTTGCCCAGTTTTCAATTGGGTCTTTGAATTTGGGGAATCTGAGTTTTTCAATTCTTTATTGTGTTCTCGATAGAAGTCCTTTGTATGAGGGACAATTGGCTAAAATTTTTTCTCACTTCATGGATTGTCTTTTCTCTCTGTTGGTGATTTCTTTAAATATACAAAAGCTTTTTAGTAAGATGAGATCCCAGTTTTTGATTCTTTGTAGTACTTTTCATACTGTTTGGTTTTTGTTTCATGAACTCTCTGCCTAATTCTAAGACTTCAAGATTTCTACTTACTTTGTCTTCCAGTATATTTGGTGTTTTTGTCTTAATGTTTAGACTTTTGATCCACTTTGACTGTAGTTTAGTGTATGGTGGTAGACATGTGTTTAGTTTTAGTTTGCAGTATGTGGAAAGCCAGTTTTTCCATCACCATTTATTAAAGAGGACATCTGTTTTCCAATGAACATATTTGGTCTTTTTGTCAAAGATAAGGTGGCTGAATATGTTTGTAGTTGTCTGCATCTCCCAGTCTATTCCACTAGTTCTCAGATCTGTTGTTTTGTTTGGTCAGTACCATGCTGATTTTATCACAGCAGCTTGGAAGTATAATTTCAAGTCAGGGATTGTGTTAGTTATTTTTCTCTCATTGTTGAGACAAAATACTCAATGCCCAAAATGAAAAGAGGAAAGGTTGATTTCACTCACAGTTTTTGGAGGTTTCTGTCCATAACCAGCTGGCTCCAAAGCAGGGTGATGTGGCAGAGGAGCTCATGGCAGCTGGAAAACAGAAAAGGCAGGAAGTGGAAAAAGGGAGGAGCAAAAAAGGGGAGGAGACAGGGAGAACAAGCCTCTTTCCCTCCCTTATATTGTATGCGGGCTACCCACTCCTGGGCAAGGGTGGCACTCACACCTGTAATCCCAGTATTGGACCATAAAATCAATCACAAACTCTTGAAGCCTGCTTCCATGCCTGCATGAGGCTTTATGGGGCCATCTAGACACAAACTATAGCAAAGGTTGTGATGCTTCTTGCCTTGCTTTTGTTGCCCAGTATTGCTTTGCTATTCTAGGTCTCTTCTTGTTAGGAGAGACTCTTTTATTGTGTGAGATTGTAAAAATGCCAGGTCTTCCACATGAAAGTGGATTTTGATTAAGAAGAGATAAGAGAATCATGCATAGTATATACTGGGTGATATCAGAAGATACAAAGACCTTTATTACATTAAGTCCTAAATTTTTCTTTTTCTTTTTTTTTAAGACTGGGTCTCACTATGTAGCTCAGGATGGCCTTGAATTCACTACATAGCCTAGGCTGGCCTCAAATACCTGGCAATCCTTCTGCTTCAGCCTCCTAAGTGTTGAGATTACAGGCTGACTTTTTCTGGCCTCCCTTGTCAGCTATTGCTATCCCAGCTTCCATATCTGATTAAGCTGCTTTACCATGACATAGTGTAAAGTCACTTTGTGTGTGTGTATGTGTGTGTGTGTGTAGCATCTCCTTGCAAGGAAAGTCAATTCTGAAGACTTTATCTTGATTCCTATGTCTTTGAATTTAATACTTTATTTGAAGGATGGGATATAAATGAAAGCCAAATTCTAACTTCATCCTAAGAAGAGAATATTTAACTCAAACTATTTGTAGGAACTGCAAAATTTTTTTAGCAACAGGTTGAAAGAGATATGTGGAAGATTTTCTGAGGTACCACAAAAAAAGAACACTAAAAGAGGTAGAATTTAATGGTACCTTCAATCGGGGTATTTTCTTGCACTAAAATTATGAATTAAAATGTGGCCTATGCTAAATAAAGTTGAAATGCTAAAAATTACTTGGTACAGTGCATAGGAAAGAATCCAAAGCTTATGACTGATAGAATTGGTGAAATGAGTCAATTATTTGTGATTTACTCACCTGTCCTAAACATGCTTTCTAGGAAGACTCAGAAAATAGTCACTTAACCAACCACTGATGAATATATTGGTGAGAGGAATGCTCAGTTCTCTGCAAAGTCCCACAACATTTCTGATATTGGAGAAGCATTCTGCAGCTGAAATGAGTTCTTCTCAATGGGATGGAAAGAGCTCCGGTAAGCAGAAGCCACTTAAGGGTATTTCCTGATCAGAGGAAAAGTAGGTGAGGCTACCATGCTAGATCATCAGAAGGACTACCCTTAGGGATTATTGGTGTTAGTGGAAGAGTACACAGGTTGGGTCTTATTTACCTTTGAAATGTGTAGAACTCTGCCTGGTCCTGAGAGAGAAATTTCCACATCTAAATCAGTTCACAGGCCAAGAATTCTTTGATGCTTCAGGAAGGATGCTTTAGATCTACAACAACCTGTATTGAGGATGCTTATCCTAGTTTTCCTCAGGGAAACATGGTGGTCATGTGTCATAAATTATGCACTGAGGCATAGGAAATATTCTATATTTTTATAGTCTGTTTGACACTGGCTCTGAGCTAGTAATAATTCTTCACATGCAGCAGATGCTATCCTCTATTGATGAAGTGGGTGTTAGGGCATTGGATAATAAACGTTACTGTGACTCGTGCTCTATGGTGGAATCTCTGCTAACTTAGCTACATTCTGTCATTGTTTCCCATGTTGCTTTTTGTAGACCACTGGAAAAACTGATTGGTCTTATATATCAAGTGTGAATAAATTTCTTTTATCCTATGGAATCTGGGAAAAGCATAGATGGAAGTCAAGAGATTTTGAGGGCTCCTTCTGATACGATCATGCCCATAGTAAAAGCTGAGGGAAGACTAACAATCTTGAACATTCCAGGTAACCAAGAGTTAAGCTTCCTTAGGAATACAAATGTATGTATTTCCAAAAGGATAAGAAACTCCAGCTGTCACTACTGTATTAATGGACAGTCCTGAACTTGGAGCAATTCAGTAATGTATCAGATTTTCTGCATGTGAGAAAGGAAGAAAGTTTTGTTGAAAAATGGAACATTTGTATTAAGCAGGTGGTAGCTTTTTTTTTTTGAGGAAGAGACAAGAAGGAAGGGAATATGGGTAATACACAAACCAATAACTTATATTCATTAATTTTCCTGTTAATTATATTAATTTTGTGACAACTTTTTGTTTTTGGAGGAATTATCATTGTGTGGGACTTAGTAGGAAGCAGAGTTGCAAGCTCCAAAAGGTGGCACACTCTTGTAATGACAGGAAGTTCAAGTCCAGCATGAAGCAATTTAATGAGGTGATGAGACCCTAAAAATAAAAAATAAAAAAGGCTGGGTGCATTGCTCAATGCAAGACCATGGGTTCAATCCTTAATGCTACAGGAAAAAAAATAAAGAAGTGTTACAATGCTCTTAAATTGGACTGAGAGTGATGGAATTTCTTCAATGGAAGCATTTAGACAAGAGCAGCCTAAGGATTATGATGTTTAAGAGATGGGCAATCTGGGTATGGTAGTGCATGCCTGTAATCCCAGGACTCTTGGAGGCTGAGGCAGGAGTATCTCAAATTTGAGCCCAATTTGAGAAATTTAGTGAGGCCCTGTCCTCACACCCTCCACACACCCCCAAAAAGTAGGGTATATAACAGCCCAAAGGGCCTGAGTACAATCTCCAGTACTGAAGGAGGAAAAAAAAATAGCTTCCTTTCCCACTAAGAAAACCTTGTGAAGACAAATATTTTCTTTCTTTATTTCTTGGCAATGAGAGCACTGGCATGTGATCAATGCTTGGTGACTCCCTTGGGGACAATGTATTTTAAAGTGACCCAGGGACATACAATAGTTGCCTCCCTGAAGGCTTCTGAGTGCCAAGGATAAGTGGAGACTTTCCAGGCACTATCTACTGAGAATAATATTCTAATCCCCTGGGGAGGTGTGGAGAGGGTGGCAATTATCCATCTGAGATCAACACAATTTCTCTTTCATTCCTCTTATTCTCAATGTTGAACCTCACTCCAACCTCTTTCTACCAAAGGTGGTGCCTATGTGCCTCTTAGGATTTCTGCAGGGTAAATCAACTTTATGTTCATGGCTATCCCAAAACAAAGACTATTGAATTTAGGCTTTGAGCTGTCTCACTCAGCTACTCAGTGATGTATATTCTCTGTCTTTCAAAACTTGGTAGGCATGTGGCATCCACTGATGTCTCCGATATGTGTTATCCTTTTGACTTTATATATTTTTTTGTTTATTCAATGCAATGTTTAAAGAATGTCAGGAGGCATGGGAGATAATACATCTTGTCAGTATGACATGGTTTACATTATTCTCACAAATCACTTTCTTTTAATGGTTAGGATAGGCAGGACAAGATGATCAGCTTGTGAATATGTATCCAGGAGGTGACAATCTCACTGTGCTCTTTAATATGACACCGCATCATTATTGTCACCTGACTGCTAATGATGGCACAGAAACTACCCCCTTTTTTTCCTTTTTGTGGAAGACATCAGTGTCAACATGCCTACTTTTGCAACAGAGTTTAAGTGACTACCTTGAGTGACTGTCCCAATTTTGACTGCTAGTTTAGACAACTTTACAAAAAAAATCCAGAATAGCCACATGCCAAAAGTTTCATAGGAAAAATTATCTAATTGGGCTTTTATGTTTGTTGTAACTCACTCAGTTAAAATACTTTTGCAGACATTTTTTCCCTAGTAAAATTAAGAGAACTTAATGTTCTTCCATATGGTTCAAGTTGAACATTTATGTGCTAAACCTTTTTCTCCACCTTATCTGAAGACAAAAACTTCAAAAATTGTACAGGATCTGAAATTCAGGTATTTTCATGTTAATCGTAGGACTTATGTTTATTTCCAAATCACACTACCCTAGTTGAGTTTGTGGCCTTTCAGTGCCCTGGACTGTTTCCTTTTGAGAACTCTGCCCAAGACTCTCATTTTTTCTATAGTTGGCCTAGGAGAATTGAAAAGGAAAATGCTTTAGTAAAACAGACAGTGCCTGTAGTCAAGGGAAACGACCTCAGGCAGAAAGAAGGCGGGTGAGTGTGGGGGACCATTTGAGATTCTATTTCCAAGAAAAGCCGGTTGCTGTTTTGATAACACGAATGTCCCCTTAGTTCAAAGTTACCAGCTATCAAAACAAGTTGCAGTCTACAACAGACTAACTCCTTTCCATTACAGAGGAGCAGATCCTAGTGCAATCGAGGCCAAATAAAAATATATCTACAGAGAAAACTAGGCCTATGAAGTATCTGCAGTAATCAGCAGAAGTTTAAGCTTCTTAAATGTTCAGGGGCAAAAAACCCTAACAACTTACCATATACTGTGTATTTTCCTAGGACTGAAATCATTAAATGAATTGTATTATAAGGAAAGCAAATTCTAAAAGATGACACACCAGAGAGACAGGTTAATAAAGAGGTATTGTCTATCAAAGCAAAGTACAGACTCACTCCATCACATGTGTTAATGGTTCAGCAAAGCAGGTCTGTCCTACTCTCAGTAAGAGTTTTGAGCAGGAAGTATTATTGTCTGGCACCAGAGCCATGGCAGAATCCAGCTTGAACCTCCAAGTTATTTCACAAGGAAATATGAAATTGCAGAACAAAGTGGGTGGGCAATAGACTTGACCTGACTCTCATTTATTAAATAAACACAGACTTGAGTAGTTGTGCTTCCGAGACCATTAGCAGTGGCATTGCCAAGCTATAGCGCTTGAGTGAGATGGGGTTTAAGCCCAACATAAATCTCCATGAGCAGGCTGCTCCAAGTCCCTCCTCATAAATTAATAATTAAGCTACCTATGCAAAATCAAATGTGCTTGCTCTGTGATGTAGCTTCAAGATAAATCAGTTAGCCTCCAAAAACTTTTCTCCCACTAAGTTCTTTCTGTAGAGGAATTTGAAGCTGCTGCACCATTAAGTTTTAGTCTAATTCCAAGGATTATATGAAATGTGTCTTGCTGAAACTGGATTAGATGGACATTCTTTCTCTGCAGTCCTTTTGTGTCATTATTACATTTGCTGGCAACTGGAGTAGGTAAAGAAAACCATATTGTTTAGGTAGTATAAAAGATGACGACTTAAAGATGTGCAGACAGCAAAATCCATGTTTAAGCAATTGTAGAAACGAGACAAACCTGAAAACAATTAATAATCTATTTATACATGTAAAAACTGGAAAATGATTTCTTAGTGTAAGGACTGGAAAGTCCTGTGAAAATTTTTCTTCACAAGGTTTTTGGCAAGGAGGATCCTAACCTGGTTTTAGGCAGAAAGGAAATCGTAAGGGGAGGATTTGCGAATATATGAAGTGAACTGATGCAGTTGAGGCGTGTTCCAGTCAAGTGCACTTTTCAGATTGTATTAGATAGAAAAATAACAGCAGGAATATCACATAACCTCAGCATTCTACACTTTCCTTGTATTTTAATTAAACAGTACTGTGTGATTGTAACCAGTGAAAACTAAATATTTACGAAGAAATCATGTTCCAAACCTTTGAATTTCTAAGCAGTGTTGGGATTTGAAAACTTGGGAATCAAAATTTCCTTTCACATACATGTTTTCATTACCTGAAAGCCCTTATCACTTGATCAAACATGTGAAACAGAGTTTCACAGGGACGTTGTACTTTTGACAGGGTCATGGTATTTAGGTTGGAAAGAATCTTAAAATGCAGTGGATTTAACAGCCACATCTACCCTGAGAGGTTTGGAATCTTATTAGAATATATTCATGATAATAGACTGACATTCACTGTTTTAAGTAAAACACTGCAGCTAAAAATAAAATATTTTCAAACAGTTTGGATAATATTTCTCTGGTCCAGCCTGAAAGGTATGCTCAGAAACAGTAGTCCTTCAAAATATTTTGTCTCTAGTTAATGTTGTGACAAGTGCGTCCTAAAAGTAAGTAAAGTTCTGCAGTCTTTAGATTTTTTTAAGCTGCAACTGAACCACACTTTGAGAAGCAGTCACTTAACCCATCAGTTGCAGCTGGAGAGTTTTTGTGTATGAGACACTCTTTATTAAGCTTTGTCTGTACTTTTAACATAAACTGTTGTTGACATTGCAGCTTATGGAAGACAGAAGTTAACTTGAAGAGCACCTGGGGTAGAATGGGTAATTTTTACAAGAACCAAGGGATTCTCTAATGTTTTTGTTAACATGAAAGAAATGAATTTGGAGATAATGGTGGGTTGATTAACTAAATGGAGTATTCTACACAGTCTTGATAAGATTTAGACAGACCCAGGAGGTGGTCATGATGTTTTTGACCATGGCTATCTTGTGTTTGTGATGCAAACATGGAAGAAAACTTCCCTTGAAAGAAGACAAGATGGAAGAACTTTAGGTTCCAGGAGGAAATGGCAGCCTCTGCACTCCCCACGCTCACACCATGTGAAAACAAGAAGGTGACCTAGGGAAGTTCTTCAAGAGAGGGGCCGTGTCTCTCAGCCGTGAGCCATTTTGCTGGAGAGGATGTGTTCCACAGTAAATTTTATGAGGAGACCCCGTGATCTGGCACCAGGAGTTGGCATACAGTTGAGCCCACTCACAGGATCTTACTCATCTCTGCCAAAAGAGTCATCATTTGAATGGGAAAACCTTAGCAAAATTTTCCCTTAATCTTACAAGAATGACTAATTTTAGATGTATCACAAGGAAGTGTTTTGTTCCAAACACTGTTCCTAGAAATAGTGGGACCTTCCAGTCCAACAGATGAAAACCTTCCTTACAAGAACCAAACCAGTGTGTTCTGGCAACTTGTCATTTAAGTCCAAATTGCTTGCTTTCAAGAGGATTGGAAGATAGGGCTTTTAAAAGAACAAATAATTTCCAGTTCTCCATGTGGATTATCTTGATTGTGGAATATTTACAGCAAAATTTCAATCCCAAAAGGTCTCCTTCCATCACTCTTAGACCCCTCCTTTCTTACTACTTTCACTTGTTATGTAAAAGCACATTTTTTAAATTAGGCTAAACAAAGCTTAGTTGAACATTTAGATCTTTTATATAATTGTGACAACATACAATGCAACTTTTGAATTGTGCAGTTAGATATGTACAATGTGTTGGTAAATATAAACATTTAAAATAAAAATTTAAAATTTACATTTAAACTTGAACTTATAGCATATTGGGAAGTTCATAAAGCTCAAGATGGAAGACTGAGTTTACATGGCTTTACTCATAACTTATCAGTAGCTTCTTCTGTATTCATCTGCATAATGAGAGAACCTAGAAAACTAGTAATATTTTTGTAGATATTCAGTTATTTGATTCTGGATAGAATAGCTTCCTTCCTTTCATGCCCCAAATAATCAGCAATATAAGGTGATGTTTGCTGAGTCCCAAATGAGTACACCAGAAAGAGGAGAAAGGTCAGGTCTAGTTAGCATAACAAGATAAATTTATGGAAGTTATTTAAATTGAACTTTGACTTGAAAAGTAACCTGGAGGGTTGTAACAGTTGATTGGTAGAGAATTCATGTCATGCAGTGTGGTGGGCGTAGATTGATGTGTGGAAGGAGAACTCTAGATGTGCTAAGATATTGGGAGGTAGACCAAATAACAACATGAAGAATTTGTTTAGGAGAGGCTAGCGCAAAGTTTAAATACCATGTTATGGAAAGTCTTAAGTGCTTGGATATTCAGAAATTATGCTAAAAATAGCATATAACTTATTTATTCAGAATTGGGTGATTTACATGGGAAAAGATTTTTGGAAAAGAGGAGAGTGTTACTACTTTATCATGGAGGGATTCCTATTTTCCTTTATAAGCATGGACTAATAAGACTTTCTTACTTGGTTTTTATTTAGTGTCAGAATCTGGGCTCTCTTAGACTTTGTAGTAGACAAAATTTCCATGTTTATTTTTATCCTAATTTATTGGATTAATTAAAGGTTGATCAGGGACTTTGTTCCTGTATTATATATTACTCAGGAACTATTTATTTCCTAAATATTTCATAAGTGCTATGAGTATGGGCTGTAGCTGAGCTCTGGAATTGAGATAGTACATCATTTACTTTCTAGAACTTATTCACTTCTTTGGCTAAGTAATTTTTCACAGCTTGTATTTTTGTATCTGTTTTGCATTTTTTTGCAATAGTGAAACAAAACACATAGTTTAAAAGTAATCAAGAATTCTTCATTTGCCTCAGCCAACATCAAATTTCCCATGTTCATAATAGTAAATCCTAAGTATGGCAATGGAGGTAATCATTTGTTAATTTCAACCACTAATTTACTTTACATTCTTCTTAGACTACGCAGACATGAACTCCCCAAATTCCTTCGTTTCTGTAGGGAAGAGGACAAAGGAGTTAGCAGGCACTGGGAGCAAAGAAACAGATGAATGTAGGCGTGCTCTATGGAGGTGATGAAGATGGATCAGTCAGCCTCTGTTATAGATTCTGGGTTGACCAGTTAGCCTCAGAAAAGGTTAAAAAAAAAAAAAATTCTTCTGTAATATCATTTGTGTTACAAGCTTCTTTCTGATTTTTATTTTAAATTTATTTCATTTGTATAAGCTGTAAGATAATTTTCAGATTGCACAATATGGTTACGGATAGTCTGGGAACCACTGTTTCAGTGGACCATAAAAGAAATATAAAACTTTCCTTAATTTAAGGATTTTAACATTTTAAGGTATTTAAAAGCCACTATAAAATTTAATATAAGGTTTATATTTGACTTTTTTGATAGAAACATGTTTGCATTAGTTCCTGGATTGTATAAGTATTCAGTTTCAGGCCTAAAAATCTTTATGATGTTTTGCCTAGTGGAGACTTGTCTATGTTCTAGAGGAAACCAGAGTCTATCTTCTTTTGTAACTCATACAAAATTCTGGGAGATGATCTGCTATATCTTTGTGACCAGAACTTTCAACCAGATTTCCTTTACTTACTAGATTTGTTAAGTTTATCTGATTATCAGGGTACTCTGAGTCATACGTCAAATTGCTAATAGTATCAGATAATTTGATTCAACTGGATCAGGTCAACATTAGTTCTGGTGACTCCATCCCATGTAAGCAAACTGTAGTTCACATTCTGATCATCCCCATGTGTGCTCACAGGCTGCTAGGTATTCCAGCAGGGATCTATAGCAGTTCTTATTTCTAACTATTTTCTCCTTTCTTGTCTTTAATGCCAGTCTATCACCCTTGTGTATAGTACTATGTGTGGTTAGTTATCTAAGTCCACTGGAAAATTGAAATACAAATATATACATTACCTCCTCTTGATACTTTCTCTGGCTCAATCCCTGGATCTTTCTGTCATGTACATTGTTCCTTCTGCAGCTGCCCAGCATTTTATCCAGATATAATGTATGTTTTTCCTGCTGTGTTGTGTGCACTAAGAAGGAAGGGACACTATGTTGCTCACTGTCACACACGCATTTCCTAACACAATGCTGCTACATGCACGAGTTTCATCCAGAATTTATTTAACAGTAGGAACTTGATAAATACTGAATCAAATAATAGTTGATTCAGTATATGAATTTTCCTGAAGGATAATTCTGAAGAGCAGTGGTAGACATTTCAATCATATTCAGTGGCAGAAATAAGGCCTGCTCAGCATTTACATAGGGCTATTCCCAGTTTATAATGAGATGGGGCCTTCCTCCCGGATGTGGTATTAGGCCAATAGAGCTCACAGGATTTGCTTTATTCCAGACCACATTCATTTCCTCTCACATTTGTACATTGCTAACAAAATATAATAATGGCTAGACTTTATAGGAAACTAAAAGGGCAAAATTAATCTGCTTTTACTCCTTAAAATTTAGAATGCATCTGGTTAAATTAAAGTGGGAATTTTAACCACAGATATAAGTTAGCTTGGGTGCGGAATGGCCCTGTGATAGAAACTGTCTGAATTCTTGCAGATCCTGCAGGATATGGTGCTGCTGCCTGTACGAAGTAGGGTCCCTAAAAGGGCCTGTCTTGGGCCTCCTTAATGATGGGCATTCTCTTCTGAGAGGCAGGAAATGGTAGCATTTAACATGTAGATTCTGAAACCTGGGTCACCCTGAATTCAAAAGCCATACCTGTCACTTACTATTCATGTTTTTCTGAGAAGGTCCTTGAAGTGCTCTGTGCCTCATTTTCTTAGAGTTACTTGAAGATTAGACTAGTTAATGGATGTAAAGTATGTAAGAGAGTTTGCCAGAGTAAATGTTCAATGAGTATTATTTTTGTTATGACTAGCATGGAGCATGGAGCATGGAACTTGAACAGTGGTAAAGCGCGACACTAAGCAAATTAAGCAAGCCTCTCTCCAAATGCTCATTGTCCTGGCTAAAGAAACTAAGAAATGGGAAGGAATTCAAGATATTCTCTTTAACTATTTGCATGAAATAGTAATATTTGGAATCTGTACTGCATTTTACAGTTGTTAAAGCAGGCTCACATAATCACATTTAATTTTACTATCTTGAGGAGAGCATTGTAGCACGTGTTTAGATGTCCCCCAAAGCCTCATGTAGTTATGGAAGGCAAGTTTTCAGAGGTGATTGTATGTAAAGTATGTGATTGATTCATGATGCAATGCTAGGATTAAAGGTGCTAGGATTAAGAGTGAGTTTGGCATCACCCTAATTCCTGTAGACTGGATAATGGATATAAGGGACAGAAAGAGACTTGTCTTATCTATTGCTTGCTTTTCTACCTTCTGCCTACCATGAATTGATTCTCCTCTGTGATGTCTGTCTCTGATACCATCTTGTCTTAAGGCCAGTTCATTATGGATTGAAACCCCAATGAACTGCAAGATAAATAAACCTTTCCCTGTTTACTTTTGGGTGTTAGACGTTTCATCGTAGCACCAGAGAAAAGTAATTAAAATAAGGAAATATTGATACATCTCTGTAACAGATAAGGGAATTAAATACAGGAAAGGGCTAAAGCTTGGGAATTAGAATTCAGTTCTACTGACACATAGACGAGGACTTTTGTATATCCATTTTGCTACTGCTCTGAGATTGGTTTTTTTTCTAGATTTGTTCTTTTGTAAACTATTGAAATAGTACTAAATGCTTTTATTGTGTGAATAGTACTATCAATTGATATGATGCTCTATATACTATTGATTGTTTACTCCATATTTAATAAATAATTATTAAGTTTTAGGCATTTGAAACTTAGAGACAAAGAAGACCTAATTGCTTATCTGAAAAAAATTCATGCTACAGTAAGACTACAGATAGAAATGGAATAACATATAGTATGATGTGATAATGCTATACAGAGGCTCACAGTGTATAAGTCATAGCTCAGCTTGAGTTTGTTCACACTCTCTCCATCTTCAGTTCTTAGTGTCATCTGTTTTGAGTAAACTATGCAGTGTCCTGACATATAAGAGTTTGGATCTCAACCTCTGAAAGCTCTTGTGTTAAAGGCATAGTCCCCAGATTGGTGCCACTGAGAAGTGGCACAGATCTTTAAGAACTGGGGCCTAATGGATGTCTTAGGTCATTGTGAGCATGCTCTCCAAGGGTAGGGATTAATGGTACTCCTTCCCTGTCCTCTTCATTTCTCTTTTTCTTCTGGCTGCAATGAGCTTAGCAGCTTCCTCTATCACATGTCCTTGCTGTGATGTGCTGTTTCATAGGCTCAAGAAAAATAGGCCAACTAATTATGGACTGAAACCTTGAAACCATGAGATAGAATAAACCTTTCTTTACTGTAGATAATCCCCAGATTTTCTTAATTACTTATGAGAACTTGCACAAGATAGCAGCTTCGAAGTTTTTTTGTTTACCATCCATTGTGCCATCTCTCCTCCTTTGCTCCCTCTTTTCTTCCTTCTATGCTCTTCTTTCATCTCCCCTTCTACCTTCTGCACTAGTGGTTGTACATGATGCAGAGAACAGGGTATGCTGATATGCAGTTCTTTAAGAAAAGACCATGGTTTCTTAATTCCCAAATGTTGGAGGTCATAGTCAAATGAAGATTTTTTTTTTAATTTCTACTTTGCAGAGCCTTATCATATGCTAAAAATATGTCATGAATGTTGCCTTATTCAGTAATTTAACTTTGTAACAAAACAATGTTTTCAAGGTGATTCTTCCATGAACACACTCTTTGCATATACTTTTGAGAAATACCATACCAGAGAGAAAAGCCATATTAAAGAGACTAATCTTAAATTTTGTCCTGAAGGTCGGCAAGTTTATTGTCCTTTAAATTTTACATGTGAGAGGAAAGGTTAAGAGGACAGAGTTAATAAATGCTCATGGAAGACTAAGAGATACAGGTGAATATTTTTTCACCTTCTGTGTTTATTAACTATGGCTTCTATCGTGTTCTCAAATAAGGTTCCAAGGATTGAAATTGAGTCATTATTTTGAATTAATTAATTCCAACAAAGATTTATTGAAGATCTCCCAGCATGAGTCTATGCTTGGAAAGTTTCCTTGGCAGAGAGTACCACCAGGATGAGAGAACTGTAGAATTTTCTTTCCTGTTTCCCAATCACATGGGGTGGTACTGCATTGATGTGATATGAACTTGGGTGGTCTACATTCTTGTGAATCAGAAATTATATTTGCCAAATATTAATCTGTCATAAAATTAATAACATTTGTGTGATGAAAATCACTTTGTGAATTTTATCTGTTTACAAAACAATGGCATAGAAATGACAATCATGTAGTATAAGTTTATAAAATAAACAAAAAATATGTGAATCTAGCCAGCATATCAAACATATATTGAATGACTAAAGAAGACTGAAAAAAAACTGCCAATGCTTAATGCTTAATGCAAGGGTGACTTTATTCTGTTTAAGTGTTTTCCTTTTTCCTGTTTTGTGCTGGAATTTTAGAGTGTAAGAAGAGGAATAGTTATTCTAGAATAAGTTCCCAGCAATAGAAATACCTTTTTTGGGGAGGTCTGCCTTTACCTTTTTTTATTATTCTTGCTATTATCAAGCACCCATGCTCTACAAATGAACGAATAACTATGAATGAACAAAAGAACATTTTCAAAAGAACACATCAAAAAAGCATGTATTCCTTCACTGTAAAACATGCACAATTCTTGTGTGCATGAAAACTCCAGTGACTTGCAGTTAAAAGGCTACATCTATTTAAAAGAGGTTTTTAGCATGAATCACAAATATTTCTGACTTTTAGGCTCTATGAAGTAACTACAGGAAGAGAGGTTCAACTGGCAATAGAGTCTTAGGAAATATGATTGAGTTTTTGCTGCCCAGTTATACATTCATGCACTAGGGATAAAGAGATCACCTGCTTGATTGCCCATGAGCTGTTTAAAATGAGGCTCATAAAAGGAACACAATAGTACCTCAGCTCCTGGCTCAATTCTCTCTATGATTCTGGTTGCAAACAGAACTGGATCAGAACCATATCAGACCTCCCCATAAGACCAACACTGACCCTAACCATTACATTTGATTTGGTGCTCATCCAACTTGGTTATGGCCATAGCTGTGGAAAGAATCACATTCATGAATCAAGGTACCACTGTAAAATTTTTCTTAATCTTGACACTGTGTCCTTAACACGACCTTAAAAATATTTGTCTGGAAATATCTTATTCTACTTGTGACTTGTGAACTGTCTACACTCAAATTGACACCGTACTTATTTGGTTTATCTTCCATGCACAAAAGATTTAAAAATTCAGAAAAAGAAGGCCCATACTGATTAATGTTTTACTCAACATATTACTTTATAAATTAAGGGAATTCCTTGTCCCAAACAAGGATACTTGTTTGCCAAGAACAAACAGAACCCCGTAAAATCAATTTGCAAAAACAGTAATGCGTTGACTCTTTTTATATGCCAAGAAAATTAGTGTGAAGGGTTATAAGTAAATCCATGAAAGTCTTTGGGCCTTACCAGTGAAACAGTGTCCTATGTTACTTCAACAAAGGTTCTGTGGGGTTCATATTAGGAAATTATCAAACACTGGTTTATCAACTGTATAGATTTTAAATGCTGTTTCTTAGGCAGAGTCTTTCTAGAAATAGACCTTGAAAAAAGGAATTTAATGCAAATAATTTTCAAAAAGAGGATTCTAGACAGATCTTGTAGGAGAATGGTGAAGTAGGATTGTCCCAGAATGGATTAATAGCAAATGACTCTTATGGAGAACTAGAGCCCACTTTCATTGGTATATAACACATCTGGTGACCTGAGCACTGACAAAGTTAGCATAACCTCTGTCTCACAAAATCATGGGCTAAAGCTTCACCCAAAAGTGTCAGTTCTTTGATTCATTTGGCCTGAGCTGCACATCGGTGGCTCACATGAGGGAAATCCCTAAAGGAGAGAGAAATGGGTGTAGTAGGAATTTCTGAGAGGGCCCCAAATGGTGATAATCAAGGATGGATAGGAAGGATACCTGTAGCGTCTGCTACAGTTGTTTTAACACCATGAGAGAAAAGTTGGCTGGAAAGTAAACTTTAATTCTAGCCCTGGGCTGTATCCAGTTGGACAATTCATCAACATTATACTCACATAAAGGAAAGACCTACATTTGGTGCAAATTCACATAGTTATTTTATGATGAGTAAAGTAATTATCATATGCTTTTACATATTTATACACATGTAAATATATTATTTTTAAAAAACTTACTCTACCTTGAAAGACCAACTAAAATTAATGCTGAAATATTTTGCTTTTGTTTGAGATTATTATTTTTAATTATAAATTAAAATACAGTTAGTGCATGTCAATAAAACTTACAATTATATTGTTTGGTAATCCACAAAAGTTTCTTATAAGTACATCACCCTAAAATGTTTAGCATTTATGCATATATATATTTATATATATTAGCATTTATGCATATATATATATATATATATATATTTACTAGAAATCAAACTTAAGACCTCATGCTTGCCAGGCCCTACAGAAAATATTTCTATGAATAATACTGATACATGTTGTTGGTACAATTGATATGTTAATCACTACTATGGTGATGGTTTCTGTTCCAACATTTATGTTAAGCCTTAGTCCCTAAAGAAACAGTATTAAGAGGTGTGGTCTTTCGGATATGATTAAATTATGGAAGCCAAACACAAGGATTGGTGTCCTTTAAAAGAGCTTGAAGTTGAAGGGAGTGATGTTTGTGTCCTTTGCCTTCTGCTGTGGGATGTCCTTCTCCTTCTCCTCTCCTTCTGGGAAGTCCCTCTCCTTCTGGGATGTAGTATTCAATTTATTATCTTAGAAGCTAACCAGGCCCTACTTCAGTTCCATACATCGTTTTTAAGGGCAAGTGATTTGTACAACTTGTGGTTTATTTACTTAAAAGGAAGAGTACTTGCTATTTTGTATAAATAAAATACTGAATAAAAGTAAGGTGGTAAAGTGTCTTGAACCAAAACAATAAGGATAACTGCCAAAGAATGAGGGAGGAACAAGATAGAAGAGCCTGAGCTCTGGTTCTTGGAGCTATTGTACAAGGCTTGTGTCACACACATTCAGTTTGGAGCATGAAAGAAAAGGCTCCTTTCAAGTTCCTCTTGTTAAAATACCAATCTGAGATCCTCAACCACCTAATATAGAACATATAAATTTAAGAGTTATACAACTATTCAGCTCATTGCAGAAATGTCCTCCCCACAACCAGTGTCAGAAATTTGACTAAAAACTAAGAATCTATGACTATGAAAAATGGACAACTAGATTTTCTGTCTGGAAAACAATAACCTTCTCTAACCCTCCTGGGTTAGAGAAATATCCATGTCCATTTTATCTTGTACACATGATAACAACATAGTGGCACGACTATGAAGTGGCATCACACAACAACATTTTTAGCACACAGCCTTGGAAAAAATTTTACACCATTCCTCAAATGAGGGATCCATCTATTTATTGTTTTTTTTGAGTGCTTTTTTCAGTCCTCTCCTTTATGTTTGAAATGGCTCCAGGGACAATGACTCATAAAGCAAAGACAAATTATCTGCATCCACGCACCTACTTGATATTCAGTGGTAAAAAAGGACTGAGTAACTACAAGAAAAGGGGAAAATGGAGAATGCATAATGGGCATGGGTCTGTAGCAATTATCCAATCCTGTGAGAAGCCTCTGTCCAGTTGTGGCCTTCGATCATCGATTGACTGAGCTAGCAAAGCCCCCTCTCCCCATTTGCTTGATTCTGCTTTCTGGGATGGAGTCTTTCACTTGTTCTTTTTAGTTTCCAAATTTATGGCCTAGGAAGGTCTTTATTGCTTATCATTGCTCCCTGACCCTGAAGTGGACATGGAGAGGATAGTGTGTTTTGGACTGCCCAGGTCTCACGGCTTACATTTTGCTCAGGCAGCTGAAAGTTTGGGTATTTTAAGCACTGCAATTCCCATTGAAACCAAACTGACTTCCAGACTTTTGCTTCTGGACAATATCATGTGCAAACAAGCATGACCAATTACAGCTTCTAGATATCACTTGTAAGCCTGAAATCATGAATCTTTTATTTATTTGCTTCTGTGTTCTGCCTAGATTTCTTCTCTTTCCATTTAACAGTTGCTGGTTTGAGGTCATCAGAAATAATGGGCTTTGGTGTGAAGGCAAAATTCTTCATCTCATTTTGGTTTCTTGGTTAGTTTTCATCATGGACTGGAGAACCTTTCAAAGATGTTGTTTGAGAAAAATCTCACATGTTCAAAACTGCTAAGGCTGCTACTTCCATTTCCCTTCTTATATCCTGTTATATTTGTGAGTGTAGAAATTGACATTTTAAATCCTGTGGGGCTACACATTTGCTGAACTCTTAGTCAGCTTAGCTAGCTGACTGAGGGAACAGCTGTGTGAGTCTCTTAGCTAATCAACATTCTCTCTAGTGTCTGCCGTAGAGTGGCTGGGCATAGCCCAAGTTTTTCTCTTTTAGAAGACTTTGTGGAGGCGACAAGATGTAAGGAACATGCAGCAAAAGTCCAAATTTTCAAATTTTCCCAATTATTTTCTTTAAAGCTATAATTTTTAAAATATATAATGCATACATTATGGTATCGAAAGTGCCAAATTTGCCAAATTTTAGCCATGGATAAATAATTGTCCTCAGCTCTCCAGCTTGTACTATTTGTGTCATTGCTGTTCTCCAACCAACTCTAATGCTTAAGCATCCATTTTTGTGGCAATATCCTGCTTCTGGAACAAAACTCATTTTAGGTTACACTGTAGGACTGGCTGCTATCATAGAGACTAATAGTAATTTAATATTAATAGTAATTAAATTAAGAGAGAACCTTATTGAAAATCCTTATGACTGGTGTCATGTTGCTTGACGGTCCCTAAGCTCTTGTCTGCATGGTCCAAGATGACTTTGTCATATGACTTCATTGTTTGATCATGCAACATATGTAGTTGGGTTAATCAGCTTTCTGTCACTCTGACCAAATGTCTGGAAAAATCAACTTAAAAGAGGAAAGGTTTATTTATGCTCATAATTTCAGGGGTTTCAGTCCAAGATCAGCTGGGTCTATTGCTTTTTGGTCTGTGAGGCAGAAACATCGTGGTGAAAAGAGCATGGCAGAGAAAAGCTACTCACTTCATGGCAGCCACAGAGCAGAGAAAGAAAGAGCCCAGAGAAAGGGGCTGGAGACCAAAACATAATCTTCAAAGTCGTGCCACTATGACTTGCTCCCTTTAATAGGCCCATCTTCTAATTTTACTCACCTAATAATGCCCCAAATATGACTTTATCCACGACTAATTCACTGGTAAAGTTAGAGGCCTTATGATCCTAAAAGCTCATCACACAACAACATTTTTAGCACACAGCCTTGGAAAAAATTTTACACCAACTGTAACAGTGGCAAAGAAGTCTATAGATTGTAGTCTTTATTTGGTGTTTCATTTATCTACTGCTGGGTTAAAAAATGACTCTGAAATTTAGCATGCTAAAGTAGGAGTTATTTATTGGCTTGTGTTTTTTTGAGTCAAGTTGGGATCTTTTGCAGTTCTATATGATATTTATTTGGTCAGTGGTGCCAATTGTTTTGACTGATAGGTGAGCTGGGTTAGCAGGGCCAAAAGACCTCTCACCTATTGGAGGCATAATTGCTGCTAACTTGAGTGTTGTGGGTCTCATACACGGGACTTTTTCCACATGGAATTCACTTTCAGGGACTCTCCTTGAGGCATATCTTTCCAAATGGATAATCTTCTTACAGCCTTACATTTTCATGGAACCAAAAAGAGTGAAAGGGAAATTTCCAGGTCTTTTAAGCCATGGGTCTAGAATTGGAACAATTGGAACTACAGTCATGCATTGTGATCAGAGGAAACTACATGTTCAGAGCAAATTTTAGGAACAGGAAATGGGTTCCATCTCTATGTGGGAAAAGTGATATATATATATATATATATATATATATATATATATATATATATATATATATATATGGAAGAGGGGGAACCTAAGGATTGCTTTTGGAGATTACTTACTACATTCTGGATAACTAGGCATCGAGGCTTTGTAAGCACGAAAGAGAGGAAAAATAGATATTAGAAGAATTTGAGTAGCTGCTGCTAGACAATTCTTCCATTAGTTTGTGTAAATATTCCTGAATTTTCAGATATCATAAATTATAATCATAGATTCTATATTTTAAGTACATTTTTAACAAACACAAACCTAATTGGTGAAACATATTACCTGAAAGCTATTTATGGCTATGCATTTTTGCATGAGCTAATTCCTGGCAGAATATACCACTGATTACTCTTTTTTGATTCATTTCTCCGCTGTCAATATTGAAATATCTTTTTCAACATAACTTTACTTTGTTTTTATTATAGGAATACTTTTAATTGTGTTATTTTTGTGTTGGCAGGATCTCTTTGGTATGAAAGCTTTACCTTTCTTTTAATCATTAATGTTCATAGACTTATGAGCTTCTGTGATTGGAATTAAGTTACATTTATTTAAACACACTACACCAATAGTTATAATGACATTTATTTGGATTCATATTTGCCTAAAGTTATTTAATTTTCACCAAAACATTGTGGGTTGATTACTACAGTTATCCTCATATTATAGCTGATAAAAGGGAGGGCCTTCTGAAGGATAAGAGACTTTCTCAAGATTACAGAGCTAGTAAGCTGTAATTAAATGTGCATTGTGCTTTTTTATAGTCTAAACCATTTGATGGGAGATTGTCCAATTTGTGTATTAACAACTTGTGATATGGGAAATTCTCTAGATCCTCTGGGAAATGAATTTCATTTCTTCAGTTCCATGATACTTGGAAAAAGCATTAAAAATGACTCTGGCATGTGAAAAAAAGGAAAAAGGGGAAACAGAACTTTTGTAAATAAGGGGAAAAGAGACTGAAGGAAGATCAGGGAAAGGAGGAAAATGGACCAAGTCATATCATGTACAGGTATAAATTTCCTATAATGAATGTGATCATTATGTATACCTAAAATGTACCAATAAACTTAATTAATTAAAAAATGATGCCATCTCTCTACCATAATGCACTGATCTCAAACTCTTTGGGATCTTAAATAAGATATATTTTAAAAAAAGAAAAAGAAAACATCTTGCCTGGGTTTTATATTGCCGACCTCCAAATGTTTGGTGACATCTATCATTCTGGGATTGCACATTCTTTCATCCTCCGCTCAAGTCATCTTCTCTCTAACAGCAGATTCTCGTATGATAGTTATTCTACCTTCTAATTATACTTTGAATACCTGAGCCTGATCAAGTATGCTTTGGTAAAGCATGGTGCTCTATATTTATGAAACTCATCAGGAAGGGCTGTCAGTGAAGATCAGGGCACATCAGCACCTCTCCTAGTTTAGAGGACTTCTAGTAGGTAAAAGGGCATAAGCTTTGGAATTATATAGACCCAAAATTGAATTAATGCATCAGTATTTTTACTACTTATTAACTTTTGTTTTTGGGGAAAGTATCCACCTGTGATTTTCCTAGCTGGCAAGTAGAAGCAAAGAATTTCCACCTCAGAAAATGTATGAAAGATTGCATGAAATAGCATATGTAAGGCAGACATTTAGTACAGTGCAGGAAAAGATACTATTTTATTATTATAATTGTGGTTAGCATGTTATACATTTCTTTAGGTAAAAGACATAGGTAGAAAAGTCAGGAAAGTTCCCACCTTTTTTCACAATTATGTTACTAGGAGAGAAAGTTGCTGTGAAAGTAAAATACAAAGAATTCTTCCTCTAAGTCAATACCATGGTCAAATCAGTCTAATATTTGCATAATGTTAGGGAAGACTATCACCATGAAGTTGGCTCACTAAGAATCTTATTTCTAAACAACGATTAAAAGAATTATGCTTGTTTTGTTTGAAAGACTGTTATATTAGCATTTTGGTGTTCAGCATCCAATTGCTTCTAAGTCTCCCCATCACTTAAACTTTTAGGGATATTTTATTGCTCAATAATTAAATTTGTAATGAGTTTGTGTTCTTTACAATCTGTTCTTCCTTTCAAGCGTGACTTTTTCTGTTATAATGTGCTCAGTTTTCATAAAAATGATGCATTTGATTCATTTAAAAATTATCTATCAGCCTAAGTGTTGTTTGTTGATTGAACCTTCTAAAAATATTTTTCCTTATCCATAACAAAATACAATATATCAATGGTATTAAGTTAAAGAAAAAAGTATTTTTAAATGAATGTGATGTATGTCAGTGTCTATTATTTTCATTTTATTTTCAGCATTTTTCTTGGTGTAGCCAGCCAGAGGGAATTTAAACTAGTTTAAGGAGATATCTGCAGCTGTGTAGGTAACTCATATTATGATAGTTATGCATCCTTCTTTGCCAGGAAAACTCTATGTATAGAAATTGAATTAAATGAGAGAATTTAAGCACCCAGTAAATTTGCTTTTCAGAAATAATAACAGCATCATTAAAAAGTTGCAACATAACACATTCTGTAATGATTTGATAGTGATATAGATTAATGCTTCTGAATATGTGTTTGATATTTTGGTAATACTCTAAATAAGTCATGGAATTTAATTGAAAGGAATGTGAATTTCAAATAATTTCAAAGTTGATATTTATAATTCTGACAGATCAGTATCTCAATGTTTGGTTTTTAATTCTTACCTGTGAAGTTACTTTCTCTGTGATTACTTCTTTATTTTGATTAAGCAAGCTGTTGGGACCCCAATTTAAACATAAAAATGAATTCATAATCTTAGCATCATACCCACAACTTCAATATTCAATGGTATTGTGGATTTCTTCGCTTCTCTGTGTTTATTTGTCCTGGTCACTGGTCTTGGAATTTATATTTCTTTTGGGGAAACACTAAGCACCATATCTGCAGACTAGGAAACAGATGCTTCTCTGAGGAAGATGTATCTCCTCATGAAGATACTCAGGTTATTTTCAAAGTGTGGATGGCACTTTTGGCAGGTCCAGGTTTCCTTAGTTTGGCAGTGAACATGGGTAGCCCCATGGTCTTACTGAATGAATTTCATGTCCAAAGAGTTTTGATCCTACAATCTGGTTGAGTCGTGTGTCAACTCATGGATTGCCAGGGTTGTTTTGGCTAATCTGGCTTGCTAGGTGGATATCCTTCTCCCAAGCTGTGTGCTAGGTTGAAAAAGACGACCACCTAGAATAGAGGAGGACCATTTCCTTACTCAAGGGTATATGACTAGCTTCACTCCACTGTTAGAATCTCTAAACAAAACCTGACTTCCTTGGTGTCTAGGAGTCCTTTAGGGTAGTTCCTGTTCTTTCTTTCTGCCATCTTGGATGCTTACCAAGGAACTGGTCTTGAATCCATCATTTTTTAAAATAAGAGATTGACCCCACATGCTTTCTCTACCATGTTGATTTGGAATGAGCAGCAGGGAAGTATTTGGCAGAGCTATAACCTCAATTTAGGTGCTTCATTTAGACTGCAACAATGGAGTTCTGATGTTTTCATATTTCTTGGTCTAGAGGACTCTCCTACTCTGAGCTACCTTAAGCATCTTAAATTTACTGCATCCATCCAAAGATGCCACATTGGAATTTACTAATCTGGTGAATACTTTTGTAATATACTAAAGGCCAGAAGGTCTTAGCAGACCTTTCCCTGCTGTGTCTAAAAGCTGAAGTGTATTTTAGTTGCCATTCTTAAAGTTGTGTGCCTGCCTTGCAGCCTGATTCATCAGAAATTCTAGTTAAATAAGGTTGGAGTAGTTCTCCCTCTTAGCATGGGAGACTTTTTGAGGTTGACACAGGAAGAAGGAAAAAGGCAAGTGTCTTCTGACTATACAAATACATTATCTTGGTGCTCATTAGGAATATCCAAAACCATAATCATAAATTGCCTAAAAATTAGACTCTAAAACATGTTTCCAATATTAGCAAATTCGTTACTTCTGAATGTCTAAAGATTTCTCACTATTGTTGAGACCTAAAATAGAAATAATGATGTGATTTGTCAATTATTTTACTTATATGACTTTAAATATTAAAACATTGTTTCTAAATCTCCTTAGTTTGAGGCACTTTCCCCAGCAGTTCATTGTCTCCAGATTCTTAATCTGTTTTATATAAGGCAGTTTCAAAAAAAGGTGTCATTGCAAGATTTCCTTGTAACAGTTTTTAATTTAAACATTTTTTTAAGAGTCACACAGAGTAAATTAGATTAACTCCCCCCTGGGCCTTACTGTTAACTTGATGGAGGAAATAATGCAGAGCAAGGCTGATTTTCCAAAGTACCCTTGCATCAGGAGATTAGACTGAACTGCAGACATCTATTGCTTCATTTGTGAACCATGGCAGTGAAAAGTGGGCGTTAGGTGACAGGCAGGGTGAATATACTGCACATAATGAGACCCTCTGGATTTCATTTAGAACATATTGCATGTAGACAGTCTCTGTGTGAGGAGCAGGGGCAGAACTATGCTCTATGTTTTTAGCTTTGACAGTGTTCATGGACTGCCCAGTATATTTTAGGGGTATTTGGCAGAGCTTATGTTTTTATTAGTTTTTGGAAGAAACTGGCTTTCACTTTGTTATCTTTCCAGTGCCAAGTTTGAACTGAAAATGAACATTACATCAGCTTGTTTCTTGGTGCTTGGGAAAAAATCCAGCTTGTATGGACAAATTCAACTGGGTGCCAGAAAAAGGGAGAGATGATGTCTGTTAAAAGGTGTAGTACTGAGTTTTACACATGTAGATTGGAATACAGTGTTGCCTCCACTCCAGTCCTGGACACACAGATGCATTCATGCATGCACACACACAAACACACATTCACAGTTTAAGTTAAACTCTACTTATTATACTTAAAACAAATATTTGTGGAAATGTATTCTTTTACAGAATGTTTGGCAAGATTTAATTACTCTCCAATAATCAACCATTAGTCATGAATTATATGAGGAAGTCTCATGAGGATAACATTGAAGCAGTATCTAAAAAATGAACTTGCATGGATCCTTTAATACAGTTATTTTCATGATTTCACATTAATTGATGGTTTTTGATATTTGTTTCAGTAAAATATGAGCAATCTATGGCTTAATAGGCCTAGAGAAAAAGTAAACATTGAATAAACTCTTTGGTAGCCTAGGAAAACTAAGGATGATATGTTCAAATAATCTGTGACATAATTATCTTTGTCTAGGTTAGGTGACTAGATATACACTTGTTTGTTCATTCAATAATTGTTTATTTAGCATCTGTGTGGACAAGTTCTGTGCTAGGTAATCAATATGTATAGTCTGCTATGTCTTCAAAAATCACATAATCTTGAGAGAAATATAAATCACTCTACATTAAAATGAAAGTACAGCCACTGTGGAAATCAGTATGGAAATTCCTCAAAAAACTAGGATTGGAAGTTCCATCCAATCCAGCTATTCCCCTCCTGGGTATTCCCCCCTCCGATTGATGTATGTGCACCCATGTTATAGCAGCATAATTTATAATAGCTAAATCTTGGAAACAACCAAAATTCCCATCTACTGCAGAGTGGATGAAAAAGATGTGTATTTTTATACAATTGACTGTTACTCAGCTATAGCAAAGGATGATTTTGAGGCCTTTATAGGTAAGTGGAGGCAACTTGAAACTATCATACGTGAAATAAATAAGACCCACATTTTAAAATATCACATTGTCTCTCTAGTGTAAAAAATAATAAAAAACTGAAAGAGTAATAAGATCCAAAATGTATAATAGATGTGAAAGTGAAAGGGAGGGAAAGTGCTCTAAAGGATATAACTATATGTATGTTTAAGTGTGTAAGATAGATGACCATATTACTAAGTTTTCATTAGATCATTGAACAGAATGGTTTGCACTGTGAATGTTTGAGTATCTGTCCACTTTTTATGCTTTGATTTTGTAACTTGAACAACTATTTCTAAGAGGACAATATGTAACTTATCAACTAGTAATTTCTTAGTGTTAATATTTTTCTTTGAAGTTATATATTACCTCTACCCTTTTTTCTGTTTAGTCTTGTTTTTTTTTTCTTTAAATAAAAAAACTATAGTGGTTTACTAAGGAATAAATTCAAAGTGAAAGGGAGTGTATAATTGGGGGTGCCTGACCTGTTTGGGGTTATTGAGGAAGCCTATCTAGAAGAAATGATAGTTAAGCTAAGACCAACAGTATTAACTAACAAACAGTAGAGGTGAAATAAAAAGCATAAAAATGACATATTACAGGCAGAGGGTTTAATTTTGAAAAGATGTAGACATGATAATTAGGATTTACAATATGTTCTCTTGTCTTGGTTAAATTCTAATAACAAACATGCTTCCTTTGCAGTTTTTCTCTTTGCCTCAATCATCCTGGTGTTGCCTTTGGTTTTCATAATCATCAGGCTTTTCACTAAAGGTAAATGAGTTTCATTAGGAGCAGATGTACTTCTAATCTGTAGAGACTGTAAGGCATTCCAAGTATTATTTAGATTAAAGACCTCTAAGTACTAAAGGGAAAAATGTTATCATTTCTGTAATAATCCCTTCCCAAGCTGTGAGTGAATAACTGGTTCCAATAATTACATCACTGTAATTGTTCACACATTTCAGGCAAGCATTTAACAACTCCACAAAGAAACTTTACTAGCTGAGCTCCCCTGTTGTGATTTCTAGAGAAACTTTTTTTTTTTGTTTTAATCCCAGAAATTGAATTACTTGACCAAAAGTTAGACAGGAAGGTTGAACTCGAGCAAAAGTTCAGTGGTTTGTAAAAGATGCTATTGTTGATTCTCATCAAATTTAAAACTTCATCATTTATCATGAGCATTGTCATTGCCAACTGTGATATGTCAAAGTGACTTAGAAACCATGTAGCAGATTAGCAAATCCTGAGTGCGTCTGTGAATTGTTGACATGTAGGCTGCCCACAGAAGGAGGAAAAACCCACCCTGAGTGTGGGTGGCACCAATCCATAGGTGTGGAGCCAGGGAAGAATAAAAAGAGAAAGAAAAAAGGAAATGTTTCCCTGTTTTTAGAAGAGCTCTCATCTTTGCCATTGCCTTTGGACATTGGTCTCTAGTTTCTTCAGCTGTCCAGTGTTTACTTGCACCACTGACTACGGTGAGATTCTAGGCCTCTGAATTTTGACTGTTGCTGCATCCGCTGCATCCCCAGTGAGTTCTTGGGCATTTCAGATTCTTCTTCCTCTGATCCTGTAGATGACTATTGTGAGTCTTCTATCTCTGAGCTGTAAGCCTACTAAATATCTTCATAAAACTACACTTATATTTTATATTAATTCTGTTCCTCTAGTGAACCCTAGTTGATATAATTATCATTATTTTATATAACACTAAATATATACATAAGTAAAAATATTACCATCTAAATTGTGCCATGGTATCAGTAATAAGATGCTTTATTTTTAGAGAGATTAGAAAGTGAAATAATTTGTGTTTTAGAGAAATTAAAATATGAAATAATGTGTGTTATTATATGAATATAATTTTCATTGTGTCCTCTAAAAATTCATGTAATAAAAGATTAGTCCTCAGGGTTGTGCTACTAGAAGATGGCAGAACCTTTAAGAACCTAGAAGGTTTAGTGGGAGGTCCTTCAGTCCCTGCAGAGATGAGGTAGTTCTCACATGACGCCTGGAGTTCTTGTGAGAAGATTGTTAGAAAGAGGGCAGAACTGACCCCTCCTGTCCTCTCTACTTCTGGTTTGAGATGTAATTGCTGACTTGCTCCAGAGCATGACTCCACCATGTTGTCCACACCATTACATGCTGCAGCCAATGGGGATGGCCTAGCCTGTGTTACGCTAGACTGTGAACCTCCAAAACTGTGAGCTAAGTACCTCTCTTCTTCCTCAAAAGTAGCCCATGTCAGTAATTTATTATCATGACAAAACTAACTAATGCAGCATATAGTTTAGATTATTTCAATTATGGTTAACGACAATGACAAATGTTTCTTTTAATACATTTTTATTTGTACATATTAATTATATGTATTTGTTGGTACATATTAATTATACAGAACATTGACATTTGAGTACAATGGCATTTTTATATGTGTTTTAGCATTCTTTGATGATATCCACCTTCCCTATTACCTTCTCCTTTCCTTTCCCTGATTCCCTTCCTAACCTCAGCTACTGGTGAGACTGGGGCATAGGATGGCAAATTGGAGGCCAGCCTGGGAAATTTGGTGAGACCCTGCCTCCAAATCTTAAAAATAACTAACTAACTGACTAAATAAATAAATGTACAAGAAAGTAAATATCAGAAAGAGTTTTCCCTGAAATAAACAACCTTCAATTACATTTATGCCCAAGGACTACATTAGCTCTTCTACTGTCTGTCATAACATAATGCAAAGAAATACAAGTTGCCTGGACTACACACAGAACATCACAATGATCCTTTGTATCCACAATATATTGGTGATAGGGTAGGCAGAAGGAGAGATGGCTAGCATGTTGAAGGCTTTGCTAAGACCTGATTCAGGGGTTATCCACTTTGCTGACATTTTTAGAGGTCCAGGGTTCACTGGTAATCTAGGATGTATCCTTCAAAATAAAAGACATGTGATAGCATCTTGTGTTCCCACCACAAAGAGAGAAATACAGTCTTTAATATGTCTTTTAGGGATCTAGAAATAACATATTTTATACCTTGATACATTGTTCCTGTTTATGTTGTAGGTCAAAGAGAAGGATGCCAGCTCTATGTGTACCCCAAATCAGGAAGAGTTGGCTGCCAGAGGGTCAGCTCATGGTGTCAAGGACTGCAATTCTGGCATGTAATGTGGCATATTCTGTGATGTTTGAAGTATCAGTGGTGGGGATATGATGTTGGAGATATCAGTGGTAGGAAAAGATATAATTTGGAGTTTGTGGCATATTCTAGAGTAAAATCCCAATGAAAGTTGCTGGCACTCTGGTATAAGCAAAACCATGCCATCTGGTTCAGAAAATTGTGTGCTCCTTGAGAAACATATCTTGAGATGTTACTGAGCCCTGGCATCTAGGTACACTTGAGTATACAACACTGAGTGACTGTGTGCCCAGAATGGCCCATTAACTGTGGTCTGTTTGGTACACCAAAGTCATAAAGTCAGCTGGGACTGGAAAAATAAGATGCAGTTGAATAATCTGGGCCATGGTGGAGCAGAACCAGAAGCAAGGACAGGTAGCCCAGTCTCTATGTCATCCCTATGGTTAGACTAGTACTGCTCTGCCTGCGTGCATTTTTGACCACATGGTGGGACGAGTGAACCATGACACTAGCTGAAGAAGAGGGGAAAGCCTAAGCTTGGTTTTCAGATGGATTGACTGATTTTACACATGGACGCTGACTGAAAATGGACAAGGACTCCTTTACTATACCATCCAGAGGTAAGGCTAAGTGGAGCAGAACTATGAACAGGACGCTGTTTGCTACCTTCTGTGGAAGGATAAGTGGCCTAGGAGTGAGAATATATGTGATATGGGCAGTGATCTTTGGCCTGGCCATCTGTTCAGGCAGCTGAGAAGGAAAAGGTATGGAAAATTGAAGAAAAAAAAGATGTGGAGTACAGGAATGTGAAGTTCATTGGCACTCATGTGAATGTATCCTTCATGGAAGAGATACTGAAGAACTAAGTAGACAAGATGATTCAGCCAGTTGACATCATCACCCTTAGGCACTGGATCCTTGCACCAGAATGGGAGACATACTAATGGAGTTGCCATGGTAGAGCAATAGAGGCCATATGTAAAGCAGAAAACAAGGAATCCCACTTAGTAAGTCAGATCCTACTACCTCTGAATGTTAGCAAGTCCTGATGCAAGTTCAAGATATGGTCTTGTTACTTTAGTAGACCAAAAAACATTTATTGTAAATTGAATATGTCGAGTCCTTTCCACCATGAAAGGGGCAATCATTTATAATCACAGGGATAGATACCTTTTCACGTATGGATTTGCCTTGCTGACCTATAAAGTCTCAGCCAGTACCACTGTCTGTAAATTTATGGAATGTTGGTAATCTTGCCAAAAATATGCAAGCTATATTGTGAAGAGGGTGCAATTTCCACAAAAGGATAGTGATTTCTAAGATAACCAGGGTCAGATTTGGGGCTTTCTTCTATCCAATATCAGACTTGGCTCAGGGTAATTTGCAGGGAGGATTTCAAAACAAAGTCCTGTAGGTCATTACGTCAAACTGTTCCTCTTTCTTCCCAGCTGCAGATCAAGGAAACTTACAAAACAGAGCTTGATTCTGGAGTACCTCAAGTTACAAAAGAGATAAAGCCTGATTTTGGAGAACCTCAAGTTACAAAAGAGATAATGGAAACCCATGCTGCCAGGGTGACATCCAGGGATACATCAGCAGCACTGAGGCCACTGCAGAGTAGCCCCCATTGTGTGCCAGGAACAGGCAGCTGTACAGGAGCCCTTGCTGACCCACGAGAGACCTGCACAGGATGCCAAATGATCGATTTCCTGTGGTTTCAAAGGGAGCCAACAGAGAGCAAAAGTTTAGAACACAGCTGAAAACCACATCTATTTTCTCAACTCATTTTAATTTCTTCTTTCCAGTGTGTGTTCACTTCTCAGATAAATTACCTTAGGGCAAAAAAGTATTGTGCCGAATATATTTGTCAACTGTCAAGACAGCAAAGATGACCATGGAGTCATCTGCATCTTTGATCAAATCACATTGTTTCTCTTACTGTATACATTCAGATCATTTAATCTGAGTTGATCTGTGTTTACCCAACAGTGAACGATTTTATGCCACTATAAATATAGGTGGTGATGAGGAGGAAAAGTGATTTGATGTTTATAATAAAAAATGTAACCAGTTTTAGCCACAGGTGTGGAAGACACTTGATAAATGTTTATATTGTTTCTTTTCTGCTGTAATCCTTTCAGTCGGCCCCAGGAAAGATTCTCAATGTTGAGGATGGCCATGAACAACTCAGATCCTGTCAGATCCTATCTTTCAAAGTTTTTGGTCTTTTAATTTCCTAATTTATTATCAAAGAAGGTTTTGAAGCTGTAAGGTATGTTAGAAATATCCAGTCTCCAAAACTCATTTCTGAGTGACCATACTTGTAGAGGTTCAGCAAGCGTTGGTGGTTTGATCAAAGTTTTTCAGAAGATGGGAGGAAAGGTGCTTCGGACTCCACATGTCACACGCTCTTTGCTGGCATCCCCTCATCTCATATCCTCCTGAATTCAGTTGTTCTTACTTACCTACAGCGTGAGATGGCCTAAAATATAATGGTGAGGTTTCATAGACTGAATGTATTATCTTTACTTCATGAAGTTCATGATAAAGTATGATCTATTTATTGTGCTGACTTCACAAAAAACTTTTTTTGACTTTCTTAACTAAAATTTCTAGATAATCCTTTCAAATTCTGGGAGTTCAAAAATATTTGGCCAAAACTCAAATGACTAAGGATGCTTCCAAATTTTGCTTGTGAAATAAAAAAAGGATGTCAATAAGTCAGTACATTTCTCATCTATAGACTTAAGTTTGCAGCGTCTTTCTTAGTACAACACAGAAATTTTGTATGGTGGGTAAAAGCCTTGCTCCTTAGATACCAGAGTCACTTCCTGTTTAAAATAAGTAATTGATGACAAGAAAATCTTAGGCTAAAAATAAACAGTATCTTTGCTATAACTTTAAATTGTTGAAAGTCTTCTCTGTATTTCTATACTGACACAGAACTTATAAATAATAAGAGGGAAAAGGGCCATGTTTACCTCTAGATTTATAAAATCACCAGCTGTTAATGTTTCTTTATCTGTAAAACATTCCCAATTTTAGAAACATGGTCTCTAATTTCCTTGACTCTCAAAACACTTTTTTGGTCTCTTTCTTTTTCCATTGCACTTTTAAATTTATTTAAAACAGACCTAGTATACAGTCCTTTACTGACTGATGGAATTTCATTCTTTCTGAAATATCTACAAATCTCCAAATGGTAGTACATAATTTTTAAAAGTACTGCTGTAATATGATATTCTATCTGATCACTTTGAAAGAGGCATAAAATCCATCTACAATGTTATTAGAAATGTTTTCTTGGGAGCTAATTGGGGTAGAGGAAAATAAAAATTTTGGAAAGTCTTTTAGCAGTTTGCCAACCAAATGAGAAGACTATAAAGGTCTATTATACACGGAAGCTTCGGTTCTGAGCAAAGTGCATGTGTTTCTCAGGGAAAGCCATGGGAATGATGGAATTTTCACTTGAATCTCAAATGTTCTGGCAAATACTTTTGTCAAGAAGGTAATTGCTCATGCGTTCCAAAACTGACAGTTGTTCTCAGTGTGTCTATAAGACATCAGAGTATCTGGGTATATAGCAAAGAATTCCATCTGATATCTGAATGTTTTATTCTGATATCTGAATGTTTTATTCAGCCAGCCACCCTGTTCTGTTTGCTGAGTCCTCCATCCCATCCAAAGGTTCTCTGGTTTATGCTTTTGGAGGCTCTGGACCAACCACTCTTAGAGACACAGGGTGCCCTGTGGTCATTTCTGAGCCATTTGCTCATAAAGATATTGATGCCTCCTGCTGCTTGTTTCTCATACCTCACACTTCTATCCTGACCTCTCATACCCCACCTTCTTTTGTCTAATTTCCTGATTATTCACCACCCAAACTCTTATAGAACTTTGATCCTTTGTTTTCCTGGCCTGGGGGCATAAGCCCAAACCCCAACTGCTTAACAGTTGAAACTCACAGTTTCAAAACTAATCAGTAGTGACTTACTGAATGCATAAACAATAAAACTCTTAGGTTTTTTTGTTTTGTTTTTCTTTTTTTTCCCCTTTCCTAGATACACATTTTTTCCTCCTTACTCTGTTGGCCCTTTCTATTCAGCTATCTTTTATTATTTCTGTCAGTCCTACGGAGACAACTTTGCCTAACAATGCCAATGTGCTAAATATTTGAAAATATTTTGTTGAGTATAGTGAAATGATTGAGTCTATCTATCTATCTATCTATCTATCTATCTATCTATCTATCATCTGTCTACCTTTTATCAATCTCCTTCGGTGTCTACTGTATTTCTATTTTTTCTTCTCATTATTTGCTTTTCAGCATGAATATTTCTACTCATTTTCCCTAGTATGTATGGCATTTTTACTGTCCCTGAATTTTGGTTCATAAATTCCCCAATGTTTTTTCTCATCACTCCTCATTATTTTATTACTAATATTTTATCAAGGAGAATATCCCTTTTTTTATGCAAGTACATTTGAAAATTTAATTTTTTTCATAATCTGGTACCTACTGGTATTTATTCTTTGAATTACTTAGTTCTTTTTAAAATGTGCCACTTCATTCGAGATGAACACACAGTTCTCAGATGGAAAAATACAAATGGCAAATAAATACATGAAAAAATATTCATCATCATTAGTCATTAGAGAAATGCAAATTAAAACCACATTGAGATTCCATCTTACTCCAGAAAGAATGGCCAGGGATCAACAAAACCACCACCAACAAATACGGGAGAGGCTGTGGGGAAAAAGGAACTCTTCTGCACTGTTGGTGGGAGTGTAGACTGGTGCAACCACTGTGGAGGTCAATCTGGAGATTCCTTAAAAAGCTGGGATTGAAAGTCCCATTTGACCCAGTTATTCCACTCCTAGGCATATTCCCAGAAGAACTGAAAACATCATACCTCAGTGATATATGTGCACCCATGTTTATAGCAGCACAATTTGTAATAGCCAGATCTTGGAAACAACCTAAATGCCCATCAACTGAAGAATGGATAAAAAAATTGTGGTATTTTTATACAATAGAGTACTACTTGGCTATAAAGAATGATTGCATTGAAATATTGATAAATAAATGGATGCAACTTGAGACCACACTCAGAAGTGAAATAAATCAAACTCAGATGTATAAATACTGTATAGTCTCCCTAGTGTAAGAAATGGTAAGGGTACATAAGATTTTATGGTAATCATGTTCCCATTATATTGCTTTGAAATCTTATAATGTTTTCATTCCTTGGTTGGAATGGTTTATTCTGTTTTGTTTGATCTTGTTATGTGTGATGGTATGAACAGCTACTTTGAAGAAAATAAGACAATATGGCAGCTATTGCTGATTTAATATCATCTTGCTTTGAAGTCCTAATATGCTTTTGTTCTTCTAGTACCATTAGTTCTATCATGTTGGGTCTTATTGGAATTTAATATGTATGATAGTATACACAAAATTTTTATAAAAATGAGATATTATAGTAGCCATTGTTCATTTTCTGTTATTTGGTTCAGAATACCTTGTAATACTCTCATTCTCTTGAATGGTTTTATTCTATCTTATTATGTTTTATATTATTCTGTGTGAAGCTATGCTCAACTATTTCAAAGAAAGAGACATTATGGCAGTTACTATTAGTATCCAATTTTGTCTTGTGAAGTGCTGTGTTGCTTACATTGTTCTGTTCTAATCTGCTTTGTTCTGTCCTCTTTTGTTTTATTCTCTGTAAAATTAAAAAAAAATGTGCCACTCAGTTATAGCTTCCTATCAGATGGTCTTTCAGACTTGCCCTACTTTGAGCTCATACTAGTTTCATTGTTTTTTTCAACATGTTTTATGAAAATAATTTAACAAATCTTGTCTTTATATTCACAGCTTATTTTCATTATAAAATGCTAAATGTTTCTCAAACCTTCCATCTCCCAAGATAACTCCACTGTAGGCTCATGGAAAAGAGGAAGGAGCTTAGTGTAATCTCAGCACTCAGGAGGCTGAGCCAGGAAGGTCACTATGAGTTCAAGGCCAGCCTGGGCTACATATTGAGATCAAGGCCAACCTGGACAGCATAGTGAAACTCTGCCTCAAAAAAAGAAAAAAAAAGAAAAAAAAAGGAGAGAAGTGTGTTATTGATCAGAAGGAGTAGATAGTGAGAAAATACCTTTACATTTCTGAAGGAAGGCTAGAACCATAAAGTATATTGTGTTGAGGTATGCATGCTTTCAGCCTAACTGATCTACAAGGTTATTGGCTATTGAAAGATGAAAATGTTTTGAACTTGGAGGAAACAATTGGAAACAAGGCCAAGTGACCTAGTTTAAAGTTTCTCTTTTTTTCATTGTAATAATGAACACAATAGGAAAGAATTATTATAAATTTTACATTTATTTGGTGGAGAGAGCTGGTAAGTAAAAAGGGCAAAAAAAAAATTCTCTCTTAAGCTAGTCTTATGGAAAATCAGAGCCACCTGCATTTCTTTTGCTGATACTAGTAAGCAATGAAGTTGTGCTGGGCTTTTGAGTAGCATGGGACATTTTTTCACTTTTGTGTGGTTTTGTATTTAATGTAATGGTGACATCTTGTTTTGGAACTAATCCTACAATTCAGATGATCTTTTTAATTGGTTTATATCCAAATTGTGAAATCAACTATAAGCTGCTCCTTTCAGCTTGCCACTGGTGTGGCATTCTTGACATATGAATGTTCCCAAGAGCTTGTCTAAACCTCTTTAACCTCTGGATACACTCCATTGACAGCTTCCGAGTTGTGACATGTGTCTACCTTTCATTTCAATTTGGAGATTTCTTCACCTACACAAATACATTGCAGCAAATATTTTTGAGTGTGCTGAGATGACAGGTTCATGAATCCCCCAGAACTTTCATAGGAAATGGAGAATGTAAAGGTCATGTAAATACAGTCATAATATAGTCTTTGCTGATTGGAAAAACTTAATGTCAAACACATTTTAATTTTAGAAGACTGAAAATAAGAGTAGGCATATAAGGAGGAAGTTATATGTGGATTATCTTGGAGATGTGATTCAAAATGAAACTGTGTATCATAAGACACTTAACATTTCCTAAATCAGTATTTAGGTCAAATAATAAATACCAAAAGAAAACACTAATTGTATCTGTGTATGAATATTGTTTGTACACGATTACTCTAACAATAGCTATCATCTATTCATGTAGAAATATTTGAGGAGTATTGATAGGAGATGGCTATACATTGATCACTTACACATTATAGTGATGTTTAACACATTTTTTTCTACAGTTACATATTCACTTATTATTTCTGTGATTATAGTAATTAAAAAAAAAACATTTACTGTCTTATCCCAACTTACATTTCCTGTAAATCACAGAGAAACTAAAATTAAACCTCAACAATAATTTCTAAAATTAGTTATTAAATGATCTCAGTAGATGATAAAATAATTCATAATGTGAGAAAGAGACCTGGTAGAATTTTCAATGTCTAACTTGAATGCAAGAGCAATTCCTCTAAGAAACTATTCACATTGCTTTAAGCAAGTAAATGGTATTGTCAGCAGATACCAGGTAGTTACATGGCATTGACCTTCTTACATCTGAAATTTGGCTTTAAGATTCAAATTGTATTTCAATTTGAATATTATTGGCAACATATTTACTCTCAGGACTTGCATAAGAACAACTTACGCAACTTTCTATTCACAGTTGTTTTATTCTATACAGTGAGTACAAATACTGAATTAGAAAATATTTAACCCTTACTCTTTGAGGAAAATGAGTTTCCAGTGAGCCCCTAGTCATAGTTTGATGAACTAATGAATACATAACTGTAACTTTAAGTGCATTTGTGCTAAGGTCATGCTATTTAATATATATCTCTAATAAATCATTTCAAAGACTTTGATTTAAATTCAGAGGGTTTTGGAGGACATTTGCATTAGGTACATTTGACAAGATTCTTATAATACAGGTCATTTTATAAAAAAAAATTATTTTAAAGAACATAGAACCCAAAGCAAATCAGAACAAAACAATACAAGCAACACAGGATTTCAAAACAAGACAACCAGAAATCAACAGTGGCTACCATAATGTCTCTTGTTTTCTTCAAAATAGTTATCCATATCTTCACATACAATGGATTCAGACAAAACGCAATAGTACAAAAAAAAAAAACAATCAAAACAACAGAATGAAAACATTACGGGACTTCAAAACCAGACAATAGGAAAATCAACAGTGATTACCATCATGTCTCTTGTTCTCTTCAAAATAGCTGTCCATACCTTCACACATATTGAGATTAAATATGCAAAGCAGACTACAACCAATCAAAACAAAGAATAAAAGCACTATCGGACTTCACAGCAAGATGATAGAAAATCAGCAATGCCTACTATAATGTTGCATTTTCTTCAAAGTAGCTGTTCATACTATCACGTGTAATAGAGTCAATTTTTGTAAACTTTTTTTTTTGTGTCAGGAATAGAACTCAGGACCTCGCACTTGCCAGGCAGGTGCTAATGCCTCTGAGCTAAATCACTAGCCCAATTCTTGTAAATTCTATAGGAGAAGTTCTAGGCATGTATAAGCCTATACATGTACATCAATTCTTTCTGTATTAAGGGGAAAACCAAAACCAAAACAAAACAAATTATGAAAAAAAAACAAGAAACAAAAGAGACAGAGAAATAACAACAACAAAGAGCCCAAAACAATGACAATATAGGTTTTCAAAACAAACTGGTAGAAACATAACTAAGGTTGTTATTTTGCATAGTTATCTTCAAAAGAGTTACATAGACTATCAGACATAAACATGCAAAACTGATCTAATCCTATGAATGTGAACTGTTTTGTTCCAAGAACTAATAGAATTAGTAGCACAATCATCTTAGCTATCTTGTATGTATATATAAATTTGTATCTTTTTTCTTTCCCTTTCCTTCTTTTCTCCTTTTCTCTGAGTTATTTTTTCCCCTTTGATCAGCTTCTTACCTTTTCACAATATTTGTTGAAAATTTTGTATCTTATTTACTCTTCCAGTTTCTTATACTAGGGAGACAATATGATATTTACACGTGAGTTTGATTAATTTCACTTATGAGTATGGTCTCAAGTTGCATCCATTTACTTATAAAAGCCTCAATGTGATTCTTCTTTATAGCTGAGTAGTACCCTGTTGTATAAAAGTATCAATCTTTTTTATCCATTGCTCAGTTGATCGGCATTTAGGTTGTTTCCAAGATTTGGCTATTACAAATTGTGCTGCTTTTGGGTGCGCATATATTACTCTGATATAATGTTTTCATTTCTTCTGGGAATATGTCTAGCAGTGTAATAGCTGGGTCATATGGGACTTCCAATTCCAGCCTTTTGAGGAAGCTCCAGACTTATTTCCACAGTAGTTACACCAGTCTAAACTCCCACTCACAGTGCTTAAGTGTTCCTTTTTCCCCACATCCTCTATAGCATTTGTTATTGGTGGTTTTCTTGATCCTGACCATTCTTTCTGGAGTGAAACAGAATCCCAGTGTGGTTTGAATTTGCATTTCTCTAATGACCAATGATAATGAATTTTTTTAATGCATTCATTTGCCATTTGTGCTTCTTCAGCTAAGAAATATGTACTCATCTCAGATGCACATTTTTGGATTGAGTCTTTGAATTTCAGGGTTCTGAGGTGTTTTTTTGTTTTGTTTTGTTTTGTTTTTTTTGATAGTAAAATACAACAGAACAAGACAGAACAAAGCCAATTGAGACCATGCAGTGAAATTAGTGCAGAACTTCACAGAGGATACTGGGATAACAGTAATACACTTCATAGTATATCTTGTTATCTTCACAATAGTTGTCCATTCAATCAGGCAAAGCAAAATCAAAACAAAAACAGAACATTGTAAAACATACCAAAACAGAATATTGAATAGAGCAAAACAATTATTCAGGACAAAGCAAAACAGTGAAAACAATATTTGCCTTTATAGAGAAGATAGAAAGAAATCCCCTATATTTGCTATATTGCATAAGGTCATCCTCATAAGAGATGCTCAGACCTCTGGCCCCCAGTTGATAATGGGGGAGAGGGGATGGGATGTTTGATTCTCAGCCCTGGCACCAGTAGGCTCACTGGAGATGCTGACTGGTTCTCTTCCTGGCTCATCTGCTGCTTGCTTGTGCCACAACCGCTTACCAGGAAGGAGGGCCGGGCTGGTTACTTTTTTTCAGAGTTCTGAGTTTTTAAAATTCTTTACATGTTCTAGATAGAAGTCCTTTGTCTGAGGGATAATTGACTAAGATTTTTTTCCCAATTTGTGGGTTTTCTTTTCACTCTGTTGGAAATTTCTTTTGACATGAAAAAACTGTTTAATAAGACAAGATCCCAGTTATTGATTCTGGGAAGTATTTCTGTGCAGTTTGATTTTTGTTCATGAATTCTCTACAGACCTCTATGTCTTCAAGATTTCTACCTACCTTGTCTTCCAGCACATTTAGTATTTCTGTTTTAATATTTAGACCTTTGATCCATTTTCACTTTAACTTAGTGCATGATGATAGACATGGGTCTAGTTTTAGTCTTCAACATATGGAAAGCCAGTTTTTCCAGCACCACTCATTAAAGAGGCTGTCTTTTTTCCAGTGAACTTGTTTGCCCCCTTTGTCAAAGATAAAGTAGTGACTGTATTTGCAGTTGTGGTTGCATCTTCTAATCTGTCCCATTAATCTTCAAGTCTGTTTTTATTCCAGTACCATGCTGATTTTATCACAGTAGCTTTATAGCATAACTTGAAGTCAGGGATTGTGATGCCTCCTGCCTTGCCTTTGTTACCTAGTATTGCCTTTGCTTTTCTAGGTCTCTTCTGGTTTCAGATGAATTTTAGGAATGATTTCTCTAGATATGTGAGGTATGCTAGTGGTATTTTGATTGGAATTGCATTAAATCTGTATAACAATTTTGGGAGAATGGCCACTTTCATGATATTTGTTTTTCCTACCCATGAATAAGGAATGTATTTCCATTTTCTGAGATCCTCTTCAATTTCTTTTTTCAGGGTATTATAATTTTCCCTGAATAGGTCTTTTACTTCTTTTGTTAGATTGATTCCTAAGTATTTCATTTTTTTGGATAATATTGTGAAGGTGTGGCTTCTCTTATTTCTGTCTCAGTGAGTTTGTTGTTTGTGTAGAGGAATGTTATTGATTTCTGAGTGTTATCAATCTTTGCAGATGACATGATACTCTACATAGAAGATCCCCAAAACTCCATTGAAAGACTTCTAGGTATAATAACCAAATTCAGTAATGTAATTGGATACAAAGTCAATACCCAAAAATCAATAGCATTCCTCTACACTAGCAACAAACTCACTGAGAGAGAAATAAGAATTTCTTGTGGAATTCTGCAGGGAATCCATCAGGACCTGGGTTTTTCTGTGTTGGTAAGGTTTTAATTACATTTTCAATTTCATTAATTGAAATTGAGTTATTCATCAGTTTTACATCTTCTTGATCCAGCTTTGGTAATTGATATATTTCTAGGAATCTGTCCATTTCTTCTGTGTTATCAAACCTATAAGAGTAGTGGTTTTCAAAAATAGGTATTGATAATCTTCTGTATTTCCACAGAGTCTGTAGTGATTTTTCCCTTTTCATTGTATGAAATTTGAGTTCTTTCTTTCCTTTTTAAAAATAAGATTGGCTAGGGGCTTAGTAATTTTATTTATTCTTTCAAAGAACCAACTCTTTGATTTGTTAATTCTTTGTATTGTTTAATTAGTCTCTATTACATTAATTCCTGCTCTGATCATTATAATTTCCTCCTCTCTTTTGGCTTTGGGTTTGACTAATACAAGTCATTTTTATTAGTGTTGAATATCTGCTCCTCTCTTGCTGTAGAACATTTAATATGTTTTAAAATTTTTACTGCAGCTTCTTAATTTGCACAACTGACTTACCTGAAGTTTGTTTCTGTTTATTTGTTTGATTGTTTTGAAGCATGGTCTTCCTACATAGGTCACAGTCGCTTCAAATTTGTGATGATCACCCCACTCCAGCCTCCTGAGTGCTGGGATTACAGCTTTGTGCTACCATGCCTGGCCTGCCTGCAGTTTTGAAGTTTTCATGCCATATCACTGATTGAAAAATGCAAAAGACAACCAGCATTAGCTAAAAGGTGTTCAACATTTTCCTGATTCTGGGACGTGTGACTCCAATTCATTTGGTTTTTAGCCTCACAACAATGCTGTTTAATATGATTCTTTTAAAATGTAAATCTGTTTTCACCATGATTTTTGTCAGTGCCATGGGTTTCATTTTGACAGAATTGTACATGTACGTAATATATTTTAATTATTCCCCACCACCTCTCTTGTGCTACCCTCTCTCCTAGTTTCACATTTTTATGGGGAGATTCAAGTCTATAATATATTTTGGTCATATTCATGCCTCTTATTACCTGCCCTTTTACTCTCCCCCTTTCCCTCCTCTTTTCTGATAATAGTCTCCTTCTACCTTTCAGTCGTCTTGTTTTAAATTGCACATATTAGGGATACCATGAAGTGTTTGTCTGAGTCTGCCTTATTTCACTAGATAGGATGATCTCCATATCCTTACATTTCTCTGCAAATGATCAAATTTCATTCTACAATACAACTGAATTTCCGTGTGTAAATGTACCACATTGTGTTTATCTTTTCATTTTTGATGAGCACCTAGGCTGTTTCCATATCTTGGTCATCGTATATTGTGCTGTAGTGTACAACGTGAGTATTCAAGTATTCCTAAGATATGATGACTTTAATTCCTTCGGGAATATACCAAGGAGTGGTGTAACTGACCATGGTTTTCTTCTACTGGTCATCATGTCACTAGTCTATGAATTTAGTTCCTGTTAAAAAATCTCATCACACACTATAGATGCTACCTTAGCACTTTCCAGGACAGCCTAACCCATGGATGGATGACTTCCTTTGCCCTTTGACTGTATCTACCATGTTATTGGTTCATTGACCTTGAACTCTTGGCCAACGGATCTAGAAGTCATGGGCCAGTTAAGCTTATCTCATACAGCTATTTTTTCTGTAAAGCTCATCACAGCCTCTTGCACTTAGAAATACTAGACAGTACTTTACTCTTGGGGACCATTTTAAAGAGTGAAATAAGCAATAAAAGTCCCAAAATGTAAAATTTGTGGCATGAAGTACATTTCTAAAGTACGTATTCTCATAGTATGAGGTAAACCAAGCAGATAAAACAGCTGAGAAGCAACTCATTCTTCTCTGTGCATATCTGTGAATGGCCATGCACGTTCTGCAAATATTGATTTTTGGACTCACAAATAGCTTTAAAGAAGTAAATGAATTTGCAGATGCAGAAGCTCTAAATGATAAGGATCAGTGTATGAAATTTAGAAGCACTATCTTTTCTAGCTATCTCCTATCTCTCAGATGCAGTACTGGGATTTCCACTGCTCTGAACCATTGACTACAGGCTCAGGAAAGATTAGTGTAAGGGATACTTCTCAAATTCATCTTTTGTGGAGCATTCCATCTGACTGTCTTTTGATCTTTATTTATCTGTTGTTCAATGCTACTCATAATCAAGTCACAAATGTACTGGTGGGTGAGGTGCTAACAATGTATTTTTTAAGTAGGAAAACTTTATAGTTTTATACTTGGTCATTAATAACCATTGCTGTAAACTCCTTTTATGACAAGATTTCTCCAAATATCTTCATGGACTGTTGACATTGCCCTCAAGGCAATCTCCCTGAGAAGTCCCACTCAGTCTTCTTCCTCCTGAATCTCTACCATGCTGCTATTCCTCCTTAATATATTTGCTTTGGTTCTTTCAATTCTATAACTATTTTCTTGGGACATAGATAAAATTTGTTTCAGTTATGACTGGCACATCAGTGTCAAATTCATGAAGTTTAAACAAGGCAGAAGAGATATGTACAGAGATTTGATTCAGGGATTGAGGTATAAGAAAGACCATGTTTTATTCCAGAATTCCTTGGGTGTTAGGTTTAAAATTTGGTTGTAACAGAGGAGGAGACATGACACAAGAAGATGAAATATGTACAGCAGCAGAGGGAGACAATCACCTTGACTCTGAGAGATACAACTAATGGTTAGTAGTAGAGAAGCCTTTGGAATTTCAAAGAATAGCTACAATGACTACAAGCTGGAATAAGCTTGAATAAGGTGTGAATAGACTAAAACCACAAAAAAGTTGAATGGCATTTGGTAAATGATTTTAAAGCACAGGTAAAAGGCAGGGAAATTATCTGGTGTTATAAGAAAAATCAAGAAAAGAATCAAAGTGAAAGATCACAGTAAACTAATCCCAAGGCATTTCACATGGATTTCAGAAAGCTACAAATTCTCATGAGTAGAGAAATTATTGCAAACACCTGTGAAGAATAGAAGCCTAATCTGAGAGCTCTGCATAAAAAAGAAATCTCTAAGGTCTTTGAGACCTTTTAGTTTAGGGGGAAAAGTCCTAAACAACTAACCAGAGAAAATTTAAACCAACTTTCTATTTCTCTGAGAATTGTGATGAAATAAAAAACATTCTGAAAAATTTAAACAGTAAGTCTGAATCACTTGCTGATGTAAGCTCTAAATTTGTACTACCTGGGTAGTACAGGGAACATAATCTTAGAAGTCACTCTTAAAACCCAGTCAAAAATCAGTGAACTCCCTGAGGTATCTGGCACAATCAAACCCCAAACCTTCATTTCAAAGTTAAGATCATTTTGGAACACAACAGGATTTTAAAAACCAAGCTTAAAATGAGTTGATACTAATAGATTGCAAATTTAAAAGAAAGTCACCATGAGTCAGTAGATAATAATAAATAGAAAAATTAGTATCATTGAAGTTAAAACATAAGAACAATATGAAACAATATATAAGATAAAGTACTTTAAATAAAGAAATGCTAATACCAGGTGTTGCTGTATGCTTGTAATTGCAATACTCAGGAGACTGAGACAGGAGGATTGCCACAAGTTTGTGGTCAACTTTGGCTACATAGTGGGTTCAAGGTCAGCCTGAACTGCATATAAGACCATGTCTCAGAACAATAGGAATTAAAATAGGAATTTTAAAAACAACAAAAAGAAACTTGAGAAATAAAATCCATAATTACTATAAAGAGCTTGTATATATTGCTGTTTTAATTATAAAAATAATTTTTATTTAGTGCTTTTAAACAATAAATAAATTCAAAGCAGACTTTTATGCAGAAGTTAAGAGTTACAGTTGAGAAAGTCAAATTTGTTTGGATATGTGATGAACCTTTTGGATTTGGTTTTATGTCATAAATGTCTATCCAAAAACTATAACCAAAATCTTACCTCATCAGAAAAGTAAAGCAATCTGGTCAGGAAATGAAAGCAAATTCAGAAGAGTTCAAATGATCAAAAGCAAAGTGAGAAAAGAGAACTATAGGTCACTATCTGTGTCCAATAGAAATGTTTGGAAAACACGGAATGTGGAAAGTGTTCTTCATGAAAAGTTCAATAGTTTGAGACCTCATTACAAGGAAACTATAACAATGACAAAGTGAAAAATTGCCACTTGGATCATATATTCATGATAAACAGTATATAAGCATTGATCCAGTGAATGACATGCCCTTAAACTCTTACCGTTTGTCACTATTTCACATCTGTGTCACTATCACCTATATAGTCTGTGCTTTGGAAATTGTGGGAGGTATTTGTGTGTGAGGCCTGAGAAATTGATTGTCACACACTATCATAGAAAACAATCTTTCTATAACCATTATGATGCTTGCTTTTTTTTTTTTTGCACTGAAAATAACTACAAAACTAGATGAAAATGTAACATGTTGTTGGCACTGTAGCAATTAAGGAAAAGATTCCTGAGATTTTCTACAAAGAAAAAGCACTGCATCCAGGTCTATAGTTGCCCTGACATTTGCTCAGACAAAGAATGATCAATTTCCTGAAATGAGTCATGCAGCTAACATAAATGGACACTGATTAAGAACAAAAAATAGAAAACAAATCTCATAATAACCTTAATTCATGCCATTGCCAAAGTAATTCAGGATCAATCATACTTTTAAGCACTCGGCTCTTGTCAATTTGGTTGATATTTCTGGCAATTCTTCAATCCTAGCACTAATATTATTTTTGCCCCACAGATAAGGAATATGAGGCACTTGCTTCACTTGCTGAAGATCATATAGGCAGTAAGATAGGAACAGTTTTTAAAGGCAAATGACAAGATCAAGTACTTTTAAAGTAGAAAACAATTATCATGGCTTTTAAGATTTCTATTTACTACCTGAGTCCTCTCAATCGAGTTTTTGTTAATCATATGAAAAAAATTTCCAAAGAATAAGGTGATCTGAGGTGAATGGCACCAAGAATAATTTAATTTAGTTTTGGATTTTTTTCAAATATACTTTAGATGTTATTATCTAGATATTTATGATGATTTTTGCATACATGCAAACAAATTTTCTGTGTGTCTGCATTTAGCACATGGCTCTATTACTAATAAGCTAGGTGACATTTGGGAAGTTGTTTAAAATATGTTTCTCATTTGTACATGTGGGAAATGTACCTGATACATGAGTTGTCATGAGCATTAAACTTTAGTTAGTAAAATAGGGGTCAAGCAAAGTTTAAAATCATGGTTAAGCTAAGTACATTTTTAAAGTTAACAACTTCAAGAAAATGTAACTTTATTGGTTTAAGCCAACGCAAAACGGGATAAGAAACTCAGAACAGTAGTCTTTACATGTGCATAAAATGAAACAAGTTCTTTTATAGCAATAAAACTTTCAATTTGGAAAGCTAAATATTAGGAAAAAACTTAGCTAAACTGAATGATTTCCAAATAAATTTCATTTAGTTTTATGTTCTTCTTGATTTACAAATTATTATCATAACATCTTGAGAAAGTCGAGTCCTACAAATTCATTCCCTCCTGAAAACTTTTCTTACTGTTTTCTTACATCACTACCATTTGATATGATTCAAACATGCATGCATATATTTCAAATAATCAGACACATAACCATATTTGCTCTTTGAAAGCTTTTTTTAATTGTCAAAATGTATTTCTATGATTCAAAACCAAAAAGTCAAATAGATGGCAGTAAGGCAGTGGTTTAATTACAAATTTTACACCTTTTATTTTTAAAAGAAAAATAATGTTTAGAGGTACTCTTTCTCATTCTTCTCATGCTGAAAGACTAGAATAGAAGCCAAAACTGAAAGGAAAGACAGAGACCTGCATTTTTCCTGTGACTTGCTGACTTGGTTAAATAACCTTTGAGGAAAAACAGATTCCAGCTATATCAAACACAGTGGAGGATAAGTTCAGAAAATGATATTCTTGGTTAGGTAAAAGTCCGTGAGTATTAGGTCTGTCCAGAAATAAGTCAAAAGTAAATTAAGGACTGAAACAGTCACTGTCCCATTAGGCATTTTCAATCCTTCTTGTTGAAAGTCACCAGCGAAGACAAAGCGAAGATAAACACGATGTGTTTATACAAGGATCTATCAGGTTGCCTCACTGACGAATGTAACAATCTGGGAGTTTGTATTGCGTTTTTCTACTTTCACTACTTTGTAATATATAGCTTTATAGTTTATAAGAACCATTCACTGAAGTGCTGAAGTCTTCCCTTCTGTAGCTAAAGACTATACCACGACAGAACAGATAGAATAGAAAAATCAGCAACTTATGAGCTACTCAGAGTGGGTTTTTTTGGCTTTTCCTGTCTCCATCCATGGCCTGCTCTCACTTCCAAGGCCAAAGGTAAAATATTTTTCTGGGAAGGATTTCTGTGTAAATTCTGTAACAAGAGATGTGTGAACAGATATTATTTCCTTTTTACCACTTCTATGAACTTGCCAAGGATCAGATATCTGATGTTTCTCTTTGGGGAGTATAGTTATGTTTTCATTATAATGGGATAGAGAGAGAGAATCAAGTCTACTGGATTTTACAACATTATAAAGATAGTAAGTCATCTTATCCTTTCTATGAAAATTGTTGAACATGGGAGGATAATTTTTAAAATTTATGTTTGAAATGAGATATAATTTTTAATTTCTTTTTTTACAGCTATACCACAAATTTACAATGTTTCTGTAATAGTTATTGTACCTGGAAAAGACAAAGGAAAGGTAAAATTATCAAAATTTTACAACATATTTAAAAGTATTGACAGAATAAATGTAAAAGGTGATTTGAAATTGCAAGAAACAATCATCATCTTATTGGAAAACGTGTCTTTCAAATTACAAAAATGCCAAATAACAAAATCATGACCATTATCTGTATTTCATTTAGGTTCTATTTTATCAATGAAAGGTCTGTAAACAACATATGGACATAAGAAATCTGTCACTGCTTTGGAATACATCAGAAAGGAGTGAATGATGCCACTTCCTGTCATGAAGTTGAACAATTGTAGTGCCTTTCTAGTTGAGACAGAATTCTGATGAAAACCAGCTGGTAAGTAATTATCAAAATAAATGACTGCCCAGTGGGTGCAAATATCTCAAGATAGTTATCCAGTTAAATTAATGCTACATTAAATAAGCATTGTAGGCTACATTTGGAGTAGTGGTCTGATTACAGAGTGAGTCATTTCTGAAATAATAGTCCATTTAAAATTCATTGCACTGCCTGTTCTTCCTAACTTGTCTGGACTTTGCATGTTGAAATGGAAGCTAGTTATATTTACTTCTTTTTGTTTAGGTCACAGAACCTAATAGAGAGTCAGCCTGACATTTTACTTTGTTGAGATGAGCTTATCAAATGATGATTATATTGCAATGAAAGATAAATATATATTTTAGTATGGTATTATTTTTAAAGCAGTCTTGCAGATAACTATCTATTTGGAGCTGGTAACTAGCAGCATTTTATGACATAGGAGTGGTTGAGTAACATATTTTATCTTTGTAAGAGCACATAAGCGAAAAGTAAAGTTCAAAATTAGAAATTCTGGCATTCTATTTCCTAGGAAGATCACAGTAAATTTACGTTGGAGAAACTGAAAGAGTAAAGTTAAGGGTCCAAGTGAAAAATATAATATTTTCTTCCATCTGAAAAATCCAGCATCTGAGGTATGTTCCAGATTTTGCAATCATGAACTAATCTTGAATTTGTATCTGCTAAGATATCATAAAAACAAGTCTTATAAATGTAATGTTAAAGATAAGTGTGTCAGATTGTAATGTTAGATATAGACTTTAATAAATTAAAGGTCATCTTTGACAAGGAGTTGTGTTGTATTATAAGATCCTTAAATTAATTGGGTCTACTTTTACTCTTGGAAGTGACAGCTAATGTCTTAGTATGAGAAAAGTTACTTTCTACAGTTTCAAAGAAAACAAGACTATCACAACTTGTTCAGTACAAGTTTATGTTTCTTTAGGAATATAAAGTATAGTTATAGTAGTTTAAGGGGATAAGAAGAGCTGAGAGAGTCTACAAGACATTGATTATTAATTATGCTTCAACACACTATAATACTGACTACAGAAAAATGCTAGTCTTACTATTTAAAATTCCAAAGAAAGAACAAAAATTTATCCAGCACTTTGCTGTCTCTAGTGACAAAATAAAAGGCAGAGAGTTTTTCTCTTTCAAAGTACACTTTCTACGATATCACTACACTTCTATTAAGAATTCTAGTTATTTTAGAAATAAACTTTGAATTCAGTTGATCTCCATTATTAATGGATTCCATATTTGTGAATTTGCCTAAATACCAAAATGTTTTTATATCTGTAAAATCAATACTTATATTTTTAGTTTTCTTTCTTCATTTATTTTTTATTTCATTCTTTCCTTTTTTTTTTTTTTTGAAACAAGATCTTGCTTTGTAGTTCAGACCTTGGACCCAGGCTGGCCTTGAACTCATGGCAATCCTCCTTTCTCAGTCTTCTGAATGCTGGGATTGCAGACCTGTACCACCATGCATCTTGAGCTGCCTTTCTTGAGCTGGGTATTGATCTACCAGGTCATAAGGTTGGATGTGTGGAAAATTAGTCTACCATTAAATAGAAATGGTATACATATGATCAAGCCACAGCAGGTCACAAAATACAAATAAGTTACATAAGGAAGTTGCCCAGGTGCCCGTGGCTTTTACTCCTGCTACGTAGCTTACTCCTATGGCCTCCTAGGTACACCATGTGAACAACTGTCAGAAGAACAGAAGGCTAGGGCCTGGTTTATGGATGATTCTGTACATTATACAGGCAGCGCCCACAAGTGGACAGTGGAAACATTACAACTCCTTTCTCAGGACATCCCTGAACTGTGATGAAGAGAAACCTTCTCAGTGAGCAGAACTCCTGGAAGGAAAAATGGCCAGACATGTGATTGTATATTGATTCATGGACTGTAGCCAATGGTGTGACTAGATGGTCAGGAACTTTGAAGGAATCTGACTAGAAAATTGGTGACAAAGATATTTGAGGATGAGGTATATGTATAGACCTCTTCATATGGGCTAAATATTTAAAAATATTTGTATTCCATGTAAACACTCACCAGGAAGTGACCTTAGCAAAAGAGGACTTTAACAAGCAAGTGGATAAAATGACCCAATCTGTAGATAGTGGTCAGTTTCCTTCTTCAGCCACTCCTGTCCCTGCCCAGTGGGTTAATCAACTGAGTGGTAATGATTGCAGTGATGGGGGTTATGTGTTGGCTCTCTAAGGCTGATCTGGCTGAGGCAAAGACTGAATGCCCAATATGCCAATAGCAGAGACCAACAGTAAGTCTCCAGTAAGGCATCATTCCCTGGGTGATTAGCCTGCGACCTGGTGGCAGATTCATTGTATTAGACCACTTATAAAAAAGAAAAGACCATACTTTGTTCTTACTGACATAGACACTTACTATACTCATTCTAGATGTGGATTTGCCTTCCATGTATGTAATGCTTCTGCCAAAACAACCACCCATAAATTCACTGCCATCACGGTGGAATGCCTTAGCCACCACCATGGAATTCCACGTAGCATTATCTCTGACCATAGAATACATTTTATGACCAAAGAAGTGGGATCATGGGCTCATGTTTGTGACATTCACTATTTATCACCATATTCCTCAATATCCAGAAGTGGCTGGATTGATAAAAAGATGCAGTGGTCTTTTCAAGGTATAGTTACAGCACCAGGCATGTGGGAATAGCTTGCAGGGCAAGGGAAAAGTTCTTCAAAAGGCCATGTGCTTTGAATCAGTACCCACTATATGATACAATGTTCCATATCCAGGATTCATGGATCCATGTATCACCACCAGGATTCATGGGTCCAGGGGTGGAAACGGGAATGGTTCCATTCACCATTACGTCTAGTGATCCACTCGCAAAACTTTTGCTTTCTGTTCCCACGACCTTATACTTTGTTGTCTTTAAAGTCAGTTTCAGATGGCAGAAGACTTATAGTATACCAGGAAGCACAACGATATCATTGAACTGGAAGTTAAAATTTCTCTGTGGTCATTTTGGTCTCATTATACCTCTGAGGAAACAACCTACAAGAGGGAGTTACAGTGCTGTCAGGGGTGATGGACCCAGACTACCAAAGGGAAATTGAATTATTACTCCACAGTGGAGGAAAGGAAGAAAATAATTGGGGTATGAGAAATTCCTCAGGGTGCCCTCTGGAATTGCCATGCCTTATTATTAAATTCAATGGGAAACTGCAACACCCAATCCAAGCAGAATGACAAAGGATTTAGATCCTTCATGAATGAAAGTGTGGGCCACTCTACCAGGGGAAGAATGAAGACCTACTGAGATTCTTCCTGAAGGCCAGGAGAATATCGAATGGGTAGCAGGAGATCGTTCAAAATACCACTGCATCCCCATGATCAGCTACAGAAATGAGGATTGTAATCGCAATAGTTCTCTCCTCATGTGCTTCTGATACAATATAGTGTTGGTGGACTTGGTATTGGTTCTTAAGCTATGTTATAATGTTCAAGTTATAAAATGTTAGGAGTAAACATCACCCAAAGAATACCTGCCTATTTTGGGGAAGGAATTTGAGCATTTCCATTTGTATGCAGGATAGTTATAACATGCTAGGCATAATTATGAACTTGGTTTTGTATCTGAAAACTACGGCTGAAAGAAATGTGTCTGGCTGTCAAATTGACAGGGCTGAATTGCAATAGTTAACTGATTGTGCCAATTTGAGTAAGAAACACCCAACTAAATGGGATCGGCATAGTTCTGGATGTGGAAGACGCCCCCTAGGCAGAGTTGTCGCCCGAATGATATAAAAATTAAGAAGGAAGGCTTGCTCCTGTTTCTTCGGAGGAGGTCCAGTCTTCACCTGCACCTTGGATGTTATCTCCTGTTCAGCCTCCAGTAATTCCTTCAGCCCTCCATTGCAGACCTTTCAGCTTCCACATACCAACGCACAGGGAACCCATAGTGAGCTACAGGCCTTTGGATCCTTTGGGTCTCCAGTGTGCAGACCGACCTTCTGCACTCTGTCACATCTAACTCTGTGAGCAGCCATTATATGCCTGTCTCGTAAACTCTTATATTTTCATGTATCTTAAATCTATTTCTCTAGCAAGCACGAACTGGTACCTATTTAGTACTGAGAGGCTGCTTTCATGGTCAGTTTTGTTCATGTGCAGAGTGGCAAGAACGTTGGGCTGCTTGATGAACATGTTCCCGGTTGGACCTGAACATGGAGGTGCTTTCTCTTCTTGTGTTCACTCAGACTGTACACAGTGTGTTTCCCATTTAATATCATGATTTTCTCCTTTTATGCATTTTTTAATGATTTTATTAGTCAAAATGATCCCAAGCACAGTGCTAAAGTGCTGTCTAGTGTTTCCAAGCACAAGAAAAGCTGTGATGTCCCTTATGAAGAAAATAAGTGTGGTAGGTAATCTGGGTTCAGATAGGAGCTACCATGTGTATCTTTCAGTGTTAAAGAATAAACCAAGTATCTTTAAGAGGAAACATACATAAGACAACTTTATGTATTGAGTTGTTTTTTTTTTCTCGGTCTTGAGACAAGGTCTCACTACGTATTCAGGCTACAGGCATGCTACACGCCTGATGTGTATTGAGTTCTTGATGAAGAGGTTGTAATCACGGGCTCTCAGGAACCTAATTTTGTATTTATCTTGTTAATGATGGATCAGTATTTGCTAATTCAATGTTAGTGGTGAGTTTATAGAATATAAATAATGTAAATAAGAGCAGAATTTGTTCCATTTTATTCCAAATTATTCACAAACAGAAGAATAAAAAAGATCTCTCATACGAAGACAAAATGAACTGATTTTGTCTGTAGCTAAACATTCATAAAGTGATAAATTAAATTTAGGGAAGAATGTGGGCTTATAATTGAGAAATATGTAATCATTGCTAATGTAAACAGAGACACTGTATAAATAGAACCCTGTAAGGATATCATAAAGACAACTGATTAATGGAAATGTTTGATTCAAATCAGTGTGATAAAATCAGAATCTTTGTTAATATTTGTATTTTTTTATGGTTCTTTCAACCTAAATAGAGTCAGTGGGCATTTTAAAAACTACTATGAAAAATAGTCTAGTATTTTAAGAGGTCTATTGTTATTAAGTGTGAAATCATATGAGAAACACCAAAATATAAATAATATAAAGAGAAAATAAGAGTGAAATGACAGGAAACAGGGAAGTAGACTGTGTGGAAACAGGAAGACCCTGGGGATGAGGAGAGAGGACAGGGCCGGGAGGGGGTGGAAGTAAAATGATTAGGATGCAGTCGCGTGCCAATTTCTCAAGAGATTGTAGATATTATGTGTCATAAATGTATAAATATACAAAATAAAAATAAAATGAAAAGGACAAAATCCTCTGCCAAACAGTGTTTTGTGTATGTGTGTGCATGTGTATATATGACACATGTACATGGCATATATAAGTCCTATCTCTCTTGCTCTGTTGTCAGTCAAGGGAGTTAGGTGTTCCTTACTATTTGCTCATATTTGGGAGCATTTTTTGCCATATTGCAGATGAATTTTGTGCTCTAGGCCCATGTTCAACCCTGCTACCAGATCAACACATTTTCCAAACTCATTAAATTTTGAGAAACTACACAGAGTTCCCAAGGAGTTCATCTGAAAGTTAGTGGGAAAGATATTTCTCCCTGACATTTTAGTTCTTCTCAGTATTTATGTGCTGTGGTTAAAGTTCGTAAGGCACTTCAGCAAGCATTTATTTGTATCTTTGTTCAGTTTTTAGTAGTGAATCCTGATTGCTAATGCCCAGGAAAATGCTACATTAATAGTAAATAAGAACAGTAACAATAGCCTCTTCACAATATTTACTGTGAGCATCGTACAAATAAATCAACAATTAACTTTTCTCTTGGTTATGTCCAGGACTGAAGTTTAACAGAACGTAGTTTTCAAACAATAGAGTAACTGAAAAAACTTCAGTTAAAACTGACTCCTTAAGGGTTACCCTTGAGAGCGTCTCAGATTCACCTCTATGAGTCCTTAAAATGCCAACTTTTGTAAGTGGATACTTAGTTCCAAGGGCTGAAAGAGTTCCAGTGTTTTGATGAAGATGTGGGTAAACAGCGATTAGTACTTGATTTACCCTAGGAACCTTTGATTATAACATGCACAATTAATGTTTCATTTAATTTTTGTATTAATATTTTAGAAGTGGAAAATTTAAAAGAGATTTATTTGGTTCTATGCCAAGACTAAGGAATAGAGCTAGAAAAAGGTGTGGCAACATGTTAAGCAGGCTCTTTTGGAATCCCATCTTTCAAATGGTAGAGAGGCTCTTCGTCTGGTTTTGTAATACTTTTATTCATCACCCATTAAATTGGCTTCTCCCATTTTTCACCACAGTCAAAGACACATTTGCAGGTATTAAGAAAAATTCCATAGCCTATATCCCCTTGAGCTTATCCAGTTACCTCACATCTCAACTCATTTATTCTAAACCTTCCTCCAATAATTGCTCACTGGCTCCTGGCAACTTCTGTCTTTATTTACTGACATATCTTCCAATCTGAATAAAAAAAAATTCTTCTCTTGATGTTCACCTTCCATTCACCAGAGAAATTTATTAACACCTAAGTGTTTTTTAATGTTGTGCATATTCCCTTCTTACAATGTGACTCTCTTTTAATATGTATAATATATATATATTAATATAAAATATAATATTGTATTTTAATAATATATCTAATATATATTTTAATATTATATATTTTTAAATATACTTGTATGTGTGTATATATATATATAAATATATATATATATATATACATATGTCACTACATTTTGAGTGACCTTTCATCTGTAATAGCTATTGCTGTCTTAGATTTGACTTGCCTTCATTCTCATTATGCCCCAGCCTGACATATTGTGACTATGTATGTCAGTTTCTGAACAACCACACATAGAAATGTAGACATCTGAATGAGGTCATCCAGGGGTTCAACAGCTGAATCAGCCTGAGAACTCACAGCTCCTAACTCCCACTCTGAGCCAGTCTCCTAAATCATAAGAGGTCCCAAGGGAAAGTAATTATTTGCGGGCTTCTAGCAATTAAAATTGTCTTTCAATCTTAAAGTGGTCTTATTTTCTCAAAAAACAAACACAATTTCATTTGTATTTTGGTCTATCCAATGATGTTTATGGTTTTAGTTCCTCTGCTGCTGAAGCAGCAGTAGAAGAATCTTTGAAGTAATGGGTTGTGTATATTGGCAGAGTTGAAGATAAACAAATGCCAAAAGACTCCCCAAAAGATTAAACTGTTAACCACAAATACATGGTTTCAGTTGAGAAGATTTATACATTGCTGACCATATTAGCTATTGTAGTTAACACTGACTCTGGGAAAAGTCACGTTTTGATAATGGGCCAATATGCCGTATTTGAAGAACTATCGTTGAATTTATAGGGTAGATACAGTGACATTGTGTATTTTTTTCAGTGTCAAACATTTAATGAAGAAAGCACAAAGCATTGTGCTGGCTCCTAGCCTTTAAACTGCTTTTTGGCATTTTCAAGAGGTTCTGATGCATTGTCTCCCCACATTTTGTACATCAGTTTTTCTGTTTTGGTTTACACACTAAAATGTAGCATTCATAAACCATGCTCCTTCTGGACAGCATGTCTGACAACCCATCAAACAGCCACTTGAAGTAAGACAGTGAAAGTATGGACAGAGGTGGGCATGAGAGTTTTGGAGTGATGTTGTGAGATAACTGGCATTACTAAGGAAAAATCAGGTACTTGGGTACATATTTAAGCCCTTGGTGAAACTCAGTTTCAACTGGATGTATTGCAATTCTATTTTCTCCCCAACTACTTGGAGTTAGCTGGAGCCAGCATAGTACCCAATAGAGCTTACTGTAGAAACTCGTGACACCTGCGCCTATGTTTGTAGGTATCACAGTCACTTTCTTGTTACTGGAACAAAATATCCGACACTCACCACTTAAAGAAGGAGAGGTTTATTTTTGGTCAGAATCTATAGAGGTTTCAGTTCATAGTTGATTGGCTCCAAGGCAGGAGGCCGTGGCAAGAGGAAAGCTAGTCATGTGTGGTGGCTGGGAAGCAGAGAAGGCCAAGGGAAGAGGCTGGGATGGAGATACACGTTTCTAGGCCATTCCCCCAGTGACTCTCCTCTTCCTACTGTCTAACAGCAAATCAACTGCACTGACCTCATAATCCAATCACCTCCCAAAGCCTGACCTGTGAGCATATGAGACTCGTGGGGGAGATCTACATCAAAACCATAACGGTGGGTTTCACAACAGTTAAATAATTTGATAGAACTCAGGAAAGCAGTATACTTATAATTACAGTTTCAGTATAAATAATATAAAACATGAATACTAGCTAAACAAATGACACTAGAACAACATCCAGCATAGGATATAAATTGTCAGGGTACTCTTCTCATGGAATGATATTGCCCTCCCGGAACATCAAAGATGCCCTCAACCAGAAAGCCCTATTGAGTTCAAAAAACTTTTGTTAGTTAATATTTGTTACACAGAGTGCTGTGTTTTATTTGAGTATATTTGCACATATACACAACATACTTTGATCTTCTCTACCATTACCTACCTAACCCTTCCCTTCCTTTCCCCCTCCCTGCTTTTATTTTTTATTCTAAAGTTCTCCAAATTAGTTTCATAGCCTCTTGTGCCTCCTTATATTCTCTTATATTCCACATGCAAAAGGAAATATAGTGTTTATTTTTCTGTGTCTAACTTATTTCACATAATGTGATGATTTCCATTTTTGTCCATTTTCCTACAAATGATAAAATGTCATCTTTCTTTGTGGCTGAAAACTATTCCATCCATTCACCTGTTAACAGGCATCTAGGCTTCCTCCTAGCTTATCTATTGTGAACTGTGTGTCAAAAAGCATACGTATATAAGCATCTCTAAGGCATGCTGACCTTAATTCCTTTGAGAATATACTGAGGAATGATTCAACTGGATCAAATATTTGCTCTATTTTTTAGTCTTTTGGGTAAGTTCACATTCTATACTGACTGTAGTAAATTACATTCCTATTTACAGTGCATGAGTTTTCCCCACATCTTTGCCTGCATTTATTGTTTTTTTGTATGCTTGATGATAGCCATTCTGAGTAGTGAGATGGAATCTCAATGTAGTTTTGATTTGTAGTTCCCTGAAGAAAATAGTTCATAAAATTATTGGCTATTTGTATTTCTTCTTTTGAGAAATGCGTGTTCCATTCACTTTCCTATTTATTGATTTGGTTTTAAGAATATTATTTAATTCTTTATATTATTATAGTTATTAATTCTCTATAGAAAGTGTAGCTATAAAGATTTTCTCTCACTCTGTAAGCTGTCTCTTCCCTTTTATTTCCCTTGCTACATAGAAGCTTTTTAATTTAAAGCAATCCTTTTTGTAAACTTTTGCCATGATTTCCTGCACTATTGGAGTTATCTTTAGGAATTTCCCCTATGTTTTCTTTTAGCCGTTACAAAGTTTCAGGTTTTAAACTTTAATCCATTTTTACATAATTTGCGCACAAGGAGAAATTGGGATCTAGATTCAGTCTTTTACTAGTGGATATTCAGTCTCTCCAGCACTATTTACTAAGAGGGTCTCTTTTCTTCAGCATATGGTTTTGGCACCATTATCAAGCATTGGATAGCTTTAGCAGTGTGTATTTGTGTCTGTGTTCTTTATCCTATTACATTGGTCTATGTATTTATTTTAATTCCAGTACCATATTATTTTGGTTATTATGGCTTTGTAGTATATTTTGAGACTTTCTTAGAGTTTCATTAGGTAGGTATGATTGGTAAAAATCAATCTTTAGATCCTCATCCTGCATGTGGATGGTCTCTGAAGGGGATTGATTCCGCTCTAAGGCCATTTTCAATCCCACTATGAGTAGCCTCATTTGGAAAACATACTCTACTATCAATCTTGAAATTCCCAAGGGTTTTTCAGCTCAACTTTGGGAATCTGGGACAAAGACTAGATAAATTATTGTACCATAGTCCTTACCCATACCATTTTAGTTAGGGTTTACAGAAATTCTACCAGATGGGTATTGTCACTATTTTTAAGATGAGAAAACTAGAGATCTCAAAGAAGCAATATATGTCGACAGTCACCGTTCAAAAACAAGGCACAACTAAGAGTTGATTTCAGCTTAGTCTCTTCAAAGGCCACACTTTCCTGTGGCCTTAAAAAACAAAACAAAAACAAACAAAACAAAACAAAACAGATGGATAATGATTCTACACTGAGGGAAAATGTATGTGTAATTTTCATTTAATGCTTCTTTTTTCCTGGTAGTTTGTAAGGCATAAATGAAAGAATATGTGCTTTTTTCTGATGGTCACTTCCTGCCAACACTGTACACAAGCTTCCATTGGATGTTAAGTAAACACTTACATGAGCAAGGGAGTCTGAATAAAGCATTACTTGCCAACCCTGACAAATCCTGCCACGTGGGATTGAATAGACTCAGATCTCACCTGTTGGAAAGAGCAGAGACTCAGAAGCATTTTATGCAGCAGTTTTAGTTGGGAGTGAGCATGTGGATGAGATAAATAGCTACAGAAAAAAACTAGAACTGTGGGCTAGTTGAAGTATGTAGAGTATGAAGGACTCTACAGTAGAGGAAAAGCCCGTGCTTCTAGCACTGGACTGTAGATTGTGCAGAGATGTTGATGTGACATGAATCTTATCCCAATGTGTCATTAACCAAGGACTCCTCTGCACCCTGCCTCCCTTACCATTGTGAGACTTAAAAGAGTGATGAATGGAAGCACTTATTCACTGCTACACAGCACAGTTTGCCTTTATTATTACCTCTTGTTCCACTTCATATTGAGACTTTGGTCTCATGAGAGCTACTGACACTGCCATAAGCATCTGTATATTAGGTCCATTCCGATATTTTGGACAATAATCTTTTGCCTGAAAAGTTGACTTTTTGGAATGTGTTAATCATGGAAATCATGATAACTACTAAGGTCTAGCATTTAGGGAAAGAGAATTCTCTTTCCCTAAATGCTAAAATTGTCAACAGGACCTCCTGAGAAGTTCATTTTATTTATATAATCTTATACAACAACCTCATTGTGACACCATAAAAAGAAAATAAGGATATAGGGGCTAGGTACTGAATACTCATTTTTCTAAGATCTGTTGACTTTTAAACAAAATTTTTTATTTGATTAACTCTATTGCAAATAATGCAGCATGCTTTATTCCAATTTCATCTTTCAGAACATTGAAATAATCCCATCTCAAAGAATAAGCTTTTATGGTTCATTAAAATGCAAATCTTACTCAACTCATTTCAAATATGTGATACTTTCAAATATAAAATTAATTTTTCACTGCATGAAAAATGCTCTAATATCTTAATTTCCATTTCTTTTTCAGGTCAAAATGGCACCTCTTACAGTTTCCATACTCAATTTACTGAATCCAAAATAGCATAAAGAAAACCTAAAAATTATCTGGAAAGAATTACAGTTAGTTTCCCTATATGCTTCTATTCTTTTAAATATGTGTGTTTGTAAAAACTCTAAGGGCTGGGGATTTAGCTCAGCAGCATAAGCAACTGCCTTGCAAGCTTGAGGTCCTGAGTTCGATCTCACGTATCAATTAAAAAAAAAAAAAACCTCTGAAACACTATTTTAATCTTTTTTTTCACTTCTAATATTTCTAACCATCACTTAAATCACATTAGTTTTATGGAAATTCAACCACAGAACCCTTTTTGTTCAAACTTGTTTTCCACTGGAGCTTCCTGGTGAAATACTTGTTCCTCAGTCCCCTAAGCTTCCTCCTACTGAGAAAGCTGACATGAGAGGAGCGTACTCTATAGCAAAGCCTCTGCAGCCAGTGCGCTATATGCTGATCTCAGTGAAAGACCCCATTGCCGAATTTGTTCCTGTTCCTCTTTTCCTCACTGACTAGGTCACTGGGTCTGACTTGGGGGAAGCTCCTTCCCCAGAGTACATTTGTCAGTGTCTGAATAGGTTTTGATTCCCATTACTAGGGATCTGCTTCTGGCCTTAAGTAGCTAGAAGCCAGGGTGCTAAGCATCCTCTAACTCCCAGATTGAGAAGCTCCCAAGGCTAGAACCCCATCTAATTAGTCAGCAGATCTTGACTATGCCTAGCATAAGATTTTTATGTCCGTCCTTACATTTTCTGAGTGTTTCCCATGAGCCACCGAGTTCTTTACATTTATTCATACACACTGTTAACCTTCAAAAAACCTCATATGGGATAGACTCTCACTTTTTCTATCATATGTATGGGAAAAACTACAGTTTGAGAGGTTAAGGAACTTTCCAAGGATGACAGTAAGAATGTGCAAAACCTGTGACTTGAAAACTGAGCCTTTGTTTATGATTGTTATAGTTTACCACGCTTGTGTTTTCATCATTACGGTTACTACCCTAATTCACACCTTCACACTCATTCTTGAGAGTAACCTCATCTGGCTTTCCTTATGCTCTTCATGAATGAGTCACCTTTCTAGTGTAACCTTTCTGAAACGCAGCCTGATTCTCTCATTTGCCTACTTCTAATATCTTCCGATGGCTTCAACAGGGTGACAAGGCCTTTGGTTCTCCCCTTTCAGCGCTAAGATTATACTTCTAATGTGCATCAGTGTTGGCAGTGTACCATTACTTAATGCATACATTCTATTAAAATTTGCAAACTATATTTTTTAAAGTACAAAAACATAAAATGTACGTGTCTCTTTTGTAAATGCACCAATAGTCCTCTATGTTTTCTAGATTTTTAAATATTAAAATTGATGAGACATTAATATTGCTATTTATTCTCCAAATAATGCTGAATTTTTCACACTGGTTATTACCTTTATTTATATTTATGTGGATATGTGTGTATATTCATTTGAAGTTTCCATTAATTTATGATCATTAAATTATGTTTCAACTGTAATTTTAACCATGAAAATGAAATGAACTACTTGGAAAATACATGACTTAACTTGGCTAGTCATGATGGTGTTGATTCTTTTTTAGATTGTAGATGGTATTTATTTAGTCATTTGTTAATTTAACTTCATCCATCCACTCAAATAGAATGAAATTTCTGGAAAGTTGTCTCTGTTGTTGTTTAGGTTGGTTTTATTGGTGATGCTGGGGTTTGAGCTAAGGGTTTCATACAAGTTAGGCAAGCACTCTATAGCTGAGCCTGAGCCTGGCACTCTGAAATTCTACACTGGTTACAGAGGAAAGAAACCACTAGATTGTTTATCTGTTTGAGAAGCTAAAGCTTGAAAGAAAGCATTCTAAAATAAACTTTCCTAATATTTTTTCCAAAATGGGGAAATATTTCTAAAAGTTCTATAAAATGTTTTGCATTTTCAAGGTTTCTTAAATATCAGATTTACTTCTGTTGTTGTGGATCAGAACTCTTTTGATGTATGGTATTTTCGTAGCTACCAATGTTACCACCTTGGGTGGTAGTAATAAAGTTGAAAAGTATTTTAGATTTAGAAAGTGCTTACTATGGGTCATCCATCAGGCCAAGTTCTTTACAAAGAGGATAATATCTTATTCTTTATTTATGTTAATACTTTGGTCCCTATTTGTGGGGAAGAAAAATGGGGGCAAAATATTTTACCAGGCATTAATAGTTAGACCCCTCTCTATGAAAATTTTTCTAAGATCTGGCTTTAACTATTACATTTTAGTCAATTTCCAATAAAATAGAATGTAACCAGTTTATCTTTTTCCAGGACACACTTAAAGTTATATTTGTTTCTTAAATTTTATACCTATAATAAAATTAATACTATTGGCTAAAATTAATTATGACTTATTTATTTATTTATATTTGTATGGGAATCGAACTCAACTTCAAGCTTGGCAGGCAAGTGCTTGTACTGCTGAGCTGTATCCCCAGCCCTATGGTTCATTTATTGAAAAACTGTTACCCATTATCCTGTAAATATTGAGAATGGAAAATAGACTCTAACTTTGGAAAACACTGTAACCTTCTGACTCTGCTTGTTTTATTGCTGATGATCCAAAATATACTGATTTGTCTATTCTATTGCATAAGATAATTTTGCACTATGTTGTATGAACTGTAGAGACAGCACTAGCTAAAGAAAAGTGGACTGGCAAAAAGGAGATGTGGGTTACAGTTTTTAACTTACCTCCTGACTGGTTATATCTATCTAGCTAAATAGTTTTAGGTTTTTGGGTGGTATTTGTATAATGAATGCACTCACAAAGTTCTCTCAAGGTCCTTACAAAGCTCTAAAGACACTACTACATTGAGAAACAATTTCTTTTTCATCTTCACTTACTGAAAATTTTTTGGATCACTGCACTTAAAGAAACCTGATACCTTATTTGTGTTAAATTTTTAATCTGTTTTGGTGAATTAAATAGTTCAGCTTGATTTGCCCTATGTAACACTAGAGTTTTCACAAAGAAGTATTAACAAATATGATTTTGGACCCTTCAACTCCACAGCCTTGAGTAAGATTAAGATTTATGGAATTATAAATTGCAGAATTTTGCTGCTTTCATTAATGGAATTTTACTCACCATGTAGTCTGAGCAGATTGATAAACTTCCTGTTTCTGCAGCTAAGAGACAGGAGCTATAGGTAACAGGCATCGTAACCATAATCACCATCTTTGTCTCTTTTTCTTTCTCCTTCCAATAATTTTTTTTTTTACAAAGAAACATAGCCCAGTAATAAAAGTACATCAGGCTTAGTTATTCAGTGGCTTAAGCCTAGAAGGCGTAATCCTGAGTTTTGTTTGTCAAGTTCCTTGATGAACACTCAACCTGGGTGGTTTCATGGGGATCTGAGAAGTAGCTACTGTAATTTACATTAAGCAGATAGGAGTGACTATCTAGAGTGTAGGGGCCTTTATTCAAAATTACTAAGAATTTCAAGATAAGGACAGCAAAGCATTAAACCAAGGGAAGTGGCCTTGAAAATGGAGAACGAGATTTTGTGTTCATGAAATCAGCCCCATAATTAGGTAAACTGATATTTAAGGAAGTAAATAAGTGACTTGCTTGACGTTACATAGTCAACGGAGGGCAGAGTTATTACTGGCAGAATCTATGTTTTCCTGACTCCAAAGGCAACATTCTTTCCAACGAATCTTTGTCCTAGTAGGAAAAGTACATTGGCAAACTTTTTCTCTTTTTGATTCTACAGCCCAGTTTTTTTAAAATACCTCCATCTTTCCTATTCCTGAGATTGTCATCTCTATCAATATCTGATTATTCTTACATCTAATCTCAACATGTGTTACATTTCAGAGATGTATCCTGATTTGTATGGCTGCTAAGCTTCTTTCTCCATACAGTTATTCCTTAGTATCCCTTGGTTCAAACTAACATGAGAGGAACTGTAGCTAGCTGGAGTAATGCCAGCTGTGTCTGTACTGAACACGTACAGGTGTTTTTCTTCATCATTATTCCCCAAGCAACGTGGTTTAACAACGACGTACATAGCATTTACATCATTTGAAGTCTATCAGAAATCTGGAGATGATTTAAAGAAGACAGATGAAAGTGTGTATAGAGGGGTAGGCCGCCCGGAACCTCCTCCGAGGGCCCGCTCTGCCGCCGGGAACATCGAGAAGGCCCGCCCAAGACTGAAAACTGCCCTGGACTGCTTCTGCTGGGCCCACCTCCCACCTGGAACATGAGAAGATCTCAGCGGGCTCCAGTTAGTGTGAGAAAATTTGGAACTTTGCTCCCAGGTGGTGAACTTTGGACTACAGCGGATTGACTGTACCAGTGTGGTGAGTATACCCCTAAAATAGGGGTGTACAGGGGATAAATAGGGCCAGTGGTAAAACGCCCTCCAACTAACTGTAAGACTTTGGTGTGTCTGAAAAGAGTGTGGGTGATCCCCTCCTACACACAGAAAACACAAGGCAGAGTGAAAATGACAAAATGAAAAAGCAAAATGCAGTCTCAAACATACAGTTCATCAGAAGCAAGTATAGGAGACTTTGAAATAGAGGACCCCAAGAGTCAGAGACCCCAAGACCTGAGGATCAATGGAACAGATTAGAAGATGCAAGCACAACTACAAAGACACTCATCCACCTGATATTTGACAAAGGGGCTAAATACGTCCACTGGAAGAAGGACAGTCTCTTTAATAAATGGTGTTGGAAAAATTGGCTCTCTACATGCCGAAGACTGAAACTAGATCCATGCATATCACCATGCACAAAACTAAAGTCTAAATGGACCAAAGACCTCAATATTAAAACAGAAACACTAAATCTACTGGAAGACAAGGTAGGTAGAAGTCTTGGAGACATAGGGGTAGGCAGAGAATTCATGAACCAAATGCAAATTGCACGGGAAAGAATCAACAAATGGGATCTCACATTATTGAAAAGTTTCTGCACTTCAAAGGAAATCACCAACAGAGTGAAAAGAAAATCAACAGAGTGGGAAAGAATTTTAACCAGCAACCCCTCAGACAAAGGACTTGTGTCCAGAACATATAAAGAATTAAAAAACATCAAGCCTCCCCAATTCAAAGACCCTCTCCAAAAATGGGCATCTGAGATGAACACACAGTTCTCAGAGGAAGATATACAAATGGCAAATAAATACATGAAGAAATGTTCACCATCACTGGTCATTTGAGAAATGTAAATTAAAACAGCATTGAAATTCCACCTTACTCCGGAAAGAATATCTACCATCAAGAAATCAACTGATAACAAATGTTGGCGAGGCTGCGGGGAAAAAGGAACACTGCTCCACTGTTGGTGAGAATGTCGACTGGTGCAACCATTATGGAAATCCATATGGAGAATTCTCAGAAGACTAGGATTGGAAGCCCCATTCAATCCAGCTATTCCCCTCCTGGGTATTTTCCCCAAAGAACTGGAAAGTTCATATCACAGTGATATATGTGCACCCATATTCATAGCTGCACAATTTGTGATAGCTAAATCCTGGAAACAACCAAGATGCCCCTCAACCGCAGAGTGGATGAAAAAGATGTGGCATTTTTATACAATGGAATATTACTCAGCTATAAAAAAGGATGATCTTGAGGCCTTCATAGGCAAATGGAGACAAATTGAGACTACCCTCATTAGTGAAATAAATAAGAATCATATTTATAAATATCATATTGTGTCTCTAGTGTAAAAAGTAAATAAGAACTACAAGAGTAATAAAACCAAAATGTGTAATTGCTATTATAAAAAAGAGAGGAAAAGAAAGTGCTCTAAGGGATATAACTGCATGTATGTTTGAGTGTGTAAAATAGATGACCATATTGCTGAA